>JAUTBT010012964.1:0-23432 GCA_032361225.1 Lepetodrilus schrolli
TTGTGGTATAAGCCCAGTACCTTATTATCCATTATTGTATGAAGTGAGCCCCCTGGGCTTATACCCCACGATATACGATAAGTTACATGCTGTACATTAATCATGAAAATGGTGCAAAAATGATGCTAATCCAAATGTTCCAGCATTTATACAAGTTAATCGGACCGCTCATGCCAATCAAATTTACACATGACACATTCTTTTTCTAAATCTCGTTCAATGAGTAAACATTTCCAGTTTTGGTTATGAAGGGAGGTGACTCTTCACAATTACCTCATCATTCAGAAATCTGATTGATTCGCTTTCTGATGGTGTGTATTATCGAGGTACACAGTATGTGGATTTAATGTAATGTGTGTTTTTTAAATTGTGAAGATGTATTTTAAGATCGATCAACAACAGAATTAAGAATCGATTCACAAAGTGAACTGCGTATCGCGATGTTAGAAGTGAAATGGCAATTAGTTTGTGAACCGTGACAGCCCTAATTATTACACTGTTTCTCTTGAATAATAATGCCCATTTATTAAATTATGTATGTGCTACTATTCTTCTATTCAGTGCTAGAACCCTTGCTGAGGCTTGTGGTGAAGGAGATGTAAATGTACGCAAGTTGTATGATGGAGGAAACGTCCCTGAGCCGGAGGAAGGGGAAAGTTTGTTGTCATTGGCTTGCTCTGCTGGATACTATGAGCTAGCTCAGGTAGGAACTGTGTGTGAGCTTTAGTCTGTCCTGTACTGAATGCTCCAATTCTCAGATGCCCTACGCGGGTGGTAGCGCAATGGTAGAACGTTGGACTTCAGAGCCAAAGGTTCCAGGTTCAAATCCCCCACCCTGGAGCCCAACATCAATGTTCATGAAAGTTACCTTTCTAACGCGATACTGATAGGATGCACTGACTGCAGAGTGGAAATGCAGTTATCATCCTTGGTCTTGTCAGTACCAACTGGTGCTCGCAGGTTTACTGCAACATTGTGCTACGGATGTTGTGTGTTTCCTCCTGCCCTAAACTGACAAGCCGTGATGTAAGTGAAAGAATCTTGAAAGCGGCTCTAAACCCCAATTTAAAAAAACCAAAAACATTTAAAGTACGCAGTATGTTGACACTGGGTTTGCAGGACTACAACCAGCTTAATTTCTAACAACTATAGATAGCAATTATCACATCGTATGGATACTCGCAATGGATTTATGCTGATCACATGTCCCCAGTATGCGACGATCAGGAGGTAGATATATAATAACCACTACCATTAGACGATATCTACCAAAAATTATATTTAAATGCTAGACAGGCATCCTCGAAAACATAAATCCTCAAAACCACTTTAGTCCTTTAACCTCGAAATTTGCCAACCTCGAACATTTCCTGGTATAAGGTAGATCATATTATGATCTCGCCATCCCTTTTATTGCAAATAATGAATTGCCTATGGTCAAGAACAATCCTAAAATGTATGGCTGAAGATTCCCGCTGTGATGTAAAACAAAACAAAAACAATAATTCACTCACTCACTGTAACACAGAAATTCAACAAGTCAAAGGGTATGTGGGTATGACCTGACATAGAAAAATTATAGTAAATATTGTCAGAAAAATAGAATCAAATTACATACTTTACCCCACATACTCTTCCTTGTTCTGTCTATCCTGTAATATTGACTCAAAAATGTGCAAAATAACAATGTTTAAGCAATGACATTTGTTTCCAGTGTCACACGTAAAGTGTCTCAGTATCTGGGCGATGTACTGGAAGATTCACGAGACAAACTCAGAGAAAATCTCAAAGTCAACGATGGTGAGCAGTCATTAATATATTTCATTGATTTAAGTGCCGATGAACACTAATAGTTTCATCATGTTCATTAGTTAGATTTATTCTTTGCAAATTCTAATTGAACTAATTGGAATCTTACTAACTTAGTCTTAGATTGGTACATTTTTGAAGTTGGTGATAATTACGGAACTGTGACTTCTTGTAGCGCCTCCGGCTAACTATATGCAGAGGTTCCAATGGGACTTGGCCAAATATCCCATCAAACAGTCTCTGAAGAACATCTCTGATATCATTGGGAAGGTAGGCGCGTGAAGTGTTGCGTAATGTTGATATGGGAATTTCTGACCCATATGTGACGACAATGTACAAAATTGGATGTAAAATGTGACACAAAGCCACCAATTTTACATACATTTTATATAACAGATAATAAGAAGTTTTCAAGAGCTTTTCAAATCCAGACGATATTAAAACCAGCTCAGCTATACACATGATTTTGAATTATGAATAGCTCTAGTTTGAATCTTTAAAAAAAAAGTTGTGTACTTTTGAATTAATTTAAAAACATATAATTAAGGTCTGAAAATGTGTATTTTCGGTTTTGTGCATCATGCGGAATCATGTATTAAATGTCTTTGTTGACAGCAAGTGAGCCAGATTGAAGCTGATCTGAAGTCTAAATCAAACGCTTTCAACAATCTGAAGGGAAACTTGCAAAGTCTGGAGAGGAAAGCTACGTGAGTTGTCTCCCCTTGATTAGTTTCTGTCAATTCCATTATTTTGATACCATATTTCTTGCAGAAAAATGTGTCCACTATGAATGTTTTTGTAGAAATTACATACATTCCATAGTTAAATCAACTTCCAGTGCTTTTCATATTTTATAGACATCCAAAAATAACAGAAAATAATGAATTGTCCATGTTTTCATGTCATAAATTGGTTGTTTTCGTTTCATAATTTATTACGTTTTCATTTCATATTGGCAATGTTTTCATTTACAATTTTACAAATGTCAATATTTGTGGAGCTTTCTAAAAACAAGTTGTCAATTAATGACGAAACAAATCTCTGAACAAGGACAGTTTTACATGATTGAGGTCCTAATGTTAATCTTGAACTGCTGTAGTATTTACTGCTGTAGTATTTACTGCTGTAGTATTTACTGCTGTAGTATTTACTGCTGTAGTATTTACCTTTCTTTCTCCATCTACAGCGGTAGTCTGCTGACTCGGAATATCGGTGATCTGGTGAAGAAAGAAGACTTCGTCCTTAATTCCGAGTACCTCACCACTTTGCTTGCAGTGGTGCCAAAGTGAGAACTCTGCCAGGAACTTTTCACGCACTGTGTCTAGCTTCATTGTCAATCATTGTGTATCAGCAACTCATTTTCAGTCAAGCTATGATATTAATATTACTATGATCAAGTAATGAAAATTTCCCTTGGATTCCCAGAAACAGTGTTATTTGATGTGCATTACTTTCTGGTACAGTATCACCTTGTGATTTTATGTCGCGTATGGGTGAAATTTTCCCTCTACGACGTAAAGCACTAATTCATTCATTCCTTGTGATTTTCTTAATACTTATGTCATTTTGTTTTTCAGAATCAGTATCCATGAGTGGATGTCTAAATATGAGAAACTAACCGACATGGTCGTTCCAAGATCATCAAAGTGAGTTGGACGTCTAAAATCCAGACTCAAGAAGACATAATTAAAGGGCCACCGTTGCTCAAATCTATTGTAGTCATCATTGATTGTAAGTCAAATTTTTGTGACCCACTTTGTAGCTACAACTGTTCTGTGCAATGTGGCCCAGACCCGAACATTTAAAATACAAGCATTAGTTACAAGCGGAAAACATTATGTTTTTGTTATACTTTTCAGAGTTTTGTTCGATGATGGAGAAAATGCTCTCTGCTCAGTTACATTGTTCCAGAGAGTTGCTGACGAATATAAGCACCACTGCCGCGAAAACAAGTAAGTATTTTAAGAATTGGCTGATTATAATGTAGATATACAAAGGAATAGGATTAGGCCAAAGTAGGTCAAGGCCACACCACATATTGTTTGTTTCTCATCTCCCACTGGTCATCATTATATTCCACTTAAATAACCTGAACTCGTGATCTTCTGTTCTGTTATGAAAAGAAAATATTTCACACTTACCTTTCTTTCAAGACGAGAAACAATTAATTACATGTTTTGCTTGACTGTGTGGACTTTTCAGACCAGCGCCCGAGCTTTTATTCATCGCCAAACCTAAAGCATTTATTTACTCAGGTCCCTGGTCATCAAATCTTATCGTATTTAAAGGCAATTGGTCTATATGGAAGGTTTTAAATTCTTATCAACTACATCAAGCTATTAAATCAGCTACATAATTTAACTATTTATCTCGCTATTGCATCATATGCATAATTTTAAATACCTTTTTTTGCATGTTTTTCATGCTTCTTCATTTTTAAAACACATATAGTAAAATAATTAAATGTTTGATCGTTGCCAATGGGTGAAAGATTCCTGCAGCGACGTTAAACTCCATAATCACTCACTCACCCATGATGGAATGTTTCAGGTTTGTTATTCGTGACTTCCAGTACAGCGAGGAAGAGATTGCTGCCGGACACACGGAAATCACCAAACTGGAGGCCGACAAGAAGAAGCAGTTTGTAAGTTCCCTAATTCGTGTCATACAGACATGGACATTTTGTGTGGATCCGCAGAAATCCACCGATGTATTTGTCCATGGATCGATTTATTTGCCCTTGATTTATTTGCCTGCAGCCTTGGCTTGTTTTCCGTTGAAATCACAATTAACTGTTGCCATGAAGAAGCATTTTGTTCCTTAATTTGTGTCTTTCAGGCATGGAAAATTTTCCGTGGAAATTTGCTGATTTATTTGTCCAAGGGTCGATTTATTTGCCCGGGCTTGTTTTCTCGTTGAAATCACAATTATTTGTTGCTATGCCTGGTCTTAACATAATCACTACATCTTTTGTGATGCCAGTCTCATTCTTATACATTACACTTGGAGGAGAAGTGCTTGTTTTAAGCTTTTACCTAGATCCCAACACGACGACAGCCGAGATTTTTATGCCACGTCTTTATATCTTGTGTGCCGGCCCCAACATTACGAAACCTTTTGAGTACAATTTCATGCTCGAACTCAAATTTTATATGGGGATTTGTAAAATAAACTTTGAGTTGAGCATAACATCATTGTAATCTGGGGCCAGGTATCCTTACTAGACTACAATACTGTAATGATATTCTACAGGGCCCGCTGGTGAAATGGCTAAAGGTGAATTTCGGAGAATGTTTCGCTGCATGGATACACGTCAAGGCTCTTCGAGTGTTCGTGGAGTCAGTTTTGAGGTAAGCCAGCAATTACTTATAATAAATCACATGTAATGTGCATATTTATTACCTGCCAAATACACAGTGCTTGGTGCTAAATTATTAACCAGGTCCCTGTTCCAAGGAATAATCGTAACGCTGCGAGAGTTATAACTCCCTATAAACGTACAAATTTTGACTCTTATAACGATACAATCGATCTGTAGAACAGGGCCCTGTGTGCTCACTTTCCATCTCAACTTCCTGGGGAGTATACAGCCCAAGTTTCTGATACAGCTGATAGTTAGTATTCTCATTGTCGTTTCATCCTACCAGGTACCCATTAGGTGCAAAGGGACGTTCCTTTCAATTGTACTGGCTGTCTGATCTGTCATGTCTGTACTGTCACGTCTGTACTGTCATGTCTGTACTGTCATGTCTGTACTGTCACGTCTGTACTGTCACGTCTGTCACGTATGTACTGTCACGTCTGTACTGTCACGTCTGTACTGTCATGTCTGTACTGTCACGTCTGTACTGTCACGTCTGTACTGTCATGTCTGTACTGTCACGTCTGTACTGCCACGTCTGTACTGTCACGTCTGTACTGTCATGTCTGTACTGTCACGTCTGTACTGTCATGTCTGTACTGAGTGAAAGGAATGGCTCGCACACAGATCTCGTGAAAGCAAGATGGCGGCAATGAGTGCCCTTAGATGCGTGACGTCAGTGTACCATGTCTGTTCTGTTTTCACCACCTCACCTACGAGAGCTGGCCGCACAATTTGCAGTGTGTGGTTTCGTTCCAGTGACTAAACAGTGTGTCTGGAGTACTCGGAACCACTCCACTGCAGTGAAACGACCGGCTACAAGTGCTCTGTTTTCAATGTTGCTCTGTTTATCAACTTTGATATTGTGGCAACCATGTTGAAATTATACACATTTTACATAGAAGTAACCAATTTGACACTGTAATAACCAGGCCGTCTCTGTGATGCAGGTACGGTCTCCCGGTCAACTTCCAAGCCATGGTCCTGCAGCCCAACAAGCGTTCGGTGAAACGTCTCCGTGAGGTCCTCAGTCAGCTGTACAGCCACCTGGACAACACCACACTGTCTGGAGCCGTCGATGTTAGTATTGTATACTATTATTTTATATATACTCAGCAAAGTAAACTAAGGACCGCAGCTTTCTACCAAATTTCTCGTCACGTATGGGTGAAAGATTCCCGCTGTTATGTAAAACAATAATTCACTCATTCTACCAAATTTCCGAACTCGGCTTCGAGAATTTGATACCATTGCGTTTGCAAGTTCTTGAAGAGTACCTGTATATGTTGGAATTTCCTTGTTGTTAATATTATGTAAACCTAAATTCATATGTCCAAAAATGCTTCTGACCCTTTATTAATTTTGTTGAGTATATATTATGTTATATCTGTTAGTATTATGTACCACATAACTACCATAATGACCTGAGAGTCATAACACCACCACACATATCAGCAGGAACAGTTGGTGTTAGTAGTTCTCTGGTAGCATTGCCACATTATAGCACCTTTGACCACAAATCGTGACTGTTCCACAGAACTATCATAGTGATATGAGAGCTGTCACACCATACAAACTAGCAGGAATGAGTGAGTGAGTGAGTGAATTATTGTTTCGTCATCAAGGATTACCATCTTTACATCTATTTTTAGAATGTGGACATTCCGGGCCTGAACATGGGCAGTGCGGACTACTACCCCTACGTCTACTACCGCATCAACCTAGACTTCGTCGAGAGCCACTGATAAATCTACGACAGAGGTCGCTGCTCTCAACATAGTACCAGTTCTATAAATACCAGATAATACCAATGCTATAGATACCAGATAATACCAATGCTATAGATACCACACCAAGCACCAAGTACGCTTCCGCAATAACCAGGATGTGTAGATAGATCGGACCGTAGGACTCCAATCTTTGTAACATGTCTCCATTATGTGTGACATGTGCCAGCAAAAGATACGAGGAAATAATTAGGTTAGTTTATTGATAGTTGAATAGATTTGAGATTAATATATCAGTTTTGTTTGATGAACTACGCTAAGGGAGAGTTCTGTATATAATTGTGGACATATGTATTAAGAGTGTTGCAATAGATTGTTTGGAGTGGCAATTACTGGTGTTAATTCAAGTGGATTAATTGTGGTAATGTATATATCAACATGCATAGTTAACAGTGATATTGTAGAACTAATCATGGGTTGTTATCATTATTTAGGAAGGAAGCTGTCAGTTCAAGGGATGTATGTTTATATATATGTTATATTGGTGCACATATGAAGGCATTCATTCATCCATGATCAAAAGTCATTTGTCAATTTAACATTTTGTTAAAATTTTGAACAATTATTTCATTGACAATATGCATATTTATCAAGCATTTCACCTAGTTTTCTAATCAGTTTTAAAATGTTCTTTATTTGATTGCTGGTTAGGGTGCTCGTTTTCACATGTACTAGATATTGAGAATAACCATCTCTATTATTAACCCTCTCCCTGCTGGATTAGGCACAGGTACAGCCCTTTATGGCATCTCCGGTTGCCTTCTGCATGGAGAGGGTTAAACATTGCTCAACATTACATATCTTTATCATTGTCATGGACATTAATTACTTTGTGTAGGACAAACATGATCTGAATGGGAAATGTTTTACAGTTCAGGACTGGTGTACGGTATATGGTTGTACTTGACAATTGTTGATGATGTTTCTACTGCTGTCTACATGATCTCTTGTGCAATTACTAATCCATAAATACAAATATTAGCTCCACTTGGAAGTAATACTGGATTCAGGTTTGATGAAGCTACCATAGAACTACAATCATATCAATACCTGAATGTTTTTCCACCGACAAGATGATTGTAGCTCTAGCATTGCTATGTGAAACTGGTCATTAATATAGAACAATCTCTGTGTGCTGTAATAATGTTTAATTAATATATATACATATATATGAGATTTCTTCATAGTTACTATCAGTATGACATTATTGATCTGGTATCCCCCAAATTTTTCCAACCTAGGTAATGTAAAAAAGAAAAGAAATGTGTACATTTAACGTGAAATTTGTATATTGATATGAATAATGTTTTACTCAAATGTTTATTATGTAGGGGATATTTCTAGTCCGATATGTCAACAAATATTTCATCAAATTTGAATGTGGTCGTAATATCATTCTATTTGTTTACATAGAAACTTCGTTATTTACAAGTTTGTCCTAGAACATTCCACGGAGGTGTGATTGAGCAATGGCTGCAGATATGGATGAAAGGACGCAACCGTTGCAACTGTCCCGTCATCATGGCAACCGTTCCGCATGTCGCCATGACGACTGTTGAATTTCATGTTGAATCAATGAGGCTGTGACATTTTTACTTTAATGTAGGAATTATAATGTATAAGAATATTATTATGAAATAAAGTATCAAAATATGACATGGGATTTGGGCTTTGATAGAATGGTAGCGATATTGCAGGCATAAGAGGTCGCCATTTGTGTCCTTGTCATTGACTGCTGAAGTCGTACGAGGTCGCCCAATCACGTGCAAAAACGAACATTGAATATTCTCTCAAAATAATAGATGGAACTAATGGACACAGATGACAATACAAAGTGCACTGGTTGATAGATAATAGTCGACCTAATGAGATGTCATTAAAATGTGTGTATGAGGGAAGTTTAGTTTGCTAACAGTTGTAATCCAAGTCGAGACGGTGGAAAATTTCACGCCATATTTTGTAAACAGAAGATCAAAGCGATCATGGACACAATGCTTCTACACTTAAATGTAATATATACATTCAACGACGGCCTTGTTTGAATATATAATCACGTTGGAATGTATGGATTTGTAAAATTTGAAATGTAAACACGCAGACTCAAGTCGAGACAGACAGCTAGATGATACACAGCAGATATTTTGCAGCTGACTGCAGTTAAAAAAACATGCTATTTGAACACCTTCATATTCAATTAGAAACTGGATTTCTGTTGTTGGTGATTAGATGTTTGGACATAGACAGACGGACAGGATCTTGAATTTTGAAATAGAAAATGACACCAATAACAATAATAAAGTGTGTATTTATATTGCGCCAAATCTATGTTTGAAAGCTTGCTCGTGGCGCTACATTATTACCCCGGTCAATGGATCAATGTGCACTCATTTTACCATCTTGACTCCCTGGGGAGTATACAACCCAATCTGCCAGTTATGGCACTAGAAGGTTTTACATTCACAATTAATTCACACCAACAATGTAAGTCAACATCAACTTAATTCTGAAGATGTAATCTGTAATTTCTCATCACTCATTAGTTTTCAAATATTTATAAAAACTAAAACTTGTCATTGTTCCATTAAATTTATTTTCGTTTTTTTTTTTTTTTTTAACGGGTAAAGTTTATGGTGATGATGTACATGTTCAATACACTATACAATACTTCAGATACTGTGCTCGGACCCAATGAATGGAAGATGATGTTAATGCTGAAATTAATTCAGAATAAAATGGAATGCAGGTTGTGTACATTCATCATTCATCTTGAATTTTGCACACATGGCAACAACATATTATATACATACATATTTTCACTTTCTCAAGTCTCATAAATAATGTTAATTTCGGCAATGAAAATAAATTGTTAAAATGTGTTTTCTGCAATTTTATAGAAAATTTGAACAATACAGTATTTTTTTTATATATTAAATTAGTGTTTTTCGTTGCAGCGGGAATATTTCCCCCACAGTTTTAATAAACATATGGCAGATTATTAACGAATGAATACATAGTCCCACCACAACATTGGATCCGTTTTCCAAACATATCACATGGACGAACTCGGTATTCTGTAAGACGTCTGTACTTCGTGTCACCACAGGGGAGAATTGTAATGTTAATTGTCAACAAGTAATACCAATGAATCTTCCCTTCAGTCTAGCTCCTCAAATATGCTACCTGACAAAATTTTGGGATCGATTTCTTCAGTCTCGTCATCTGCTTCACCATTTTTAGGGTCCACTCCCGTGGTCGTTGAATTCATGTTCAACATTTTCCCGATGCCTGATAACAGATCCTGAGTGGTCAGTGTGTCTCCATGACCAGAGGTCAGCTCTGGGTTGACCTGGTCAAGCGATACAGCATCTTCAGACCGAGTGGACAGAGGTGGCTGTGAACTGGTCACGTGGTCTTTTGGCATATCGGGCATTTCCTCGATCAGTACTTTCGTCCGATTCTCTTGAGGTAGCTCGGTAACAAGGGGAGGTAATCCTGCTAGTCTTTCTTCGAGATCGCTCAGGTTATCTTCGTCGTCGTCCATGATTTCTATCCTGGGCCTGTATGGCTGGAATTAAAATAGGTTGCATGTAAACCGAGGGTTGAGTGTGTGTATTAGAGTTGTCACGATTCACTGATACACCGAAGAATCACCGTTTCTCTTCTAACATCAAGTTACGTGATTCACTGTTTATGAGTCGATTCATAATTCTATTGAAGATCAATTTTAAAATACATGTTTACATCAATGCACTTAGCTTTATATTTTAAAAAACACACCAAACTATTAAGTCCACATTACGTAATTAGTCTGGTCAACTTTTCAAATAATGTTGCCCTGAAACATCTTAGTATGGCTGCTGTTGTTGAATTTCTATTACCATGATGACAGAATTTCGAGATGAGTAGTCTTCTATTTTTATTTTGTATCGCTATTCGTATCGTATGGCGAGGTAGGTGTATCGTGGCACCCCTAGTGTGTATGTAGCCACCGGGTCTGTGTTTAGAGGATGTGACTGACCTTGCTGGCTTGTTCCGACACCAGTTCTGACATTTGTTCCGACACCAGTTCTGACATTTGTTCTGACACATCTACGTCTTCTAACTCTGGCATATCCTGTGTTGGAGAAATGAGAATATTCACATGGCCAGGCGTTTGCTTCTATAATGACATTGTTATTTGATTTCCTAGTTTACAGAGATTTTTGTGTGATAATTTTGGCTCGGCCGGTTGAAAATATAAATAAATAATTTGATATTTAGGCCAGTTGGTCGGGTCCAATATAAAAATAATAATAATTGGACATTTTTAATTGTCGATTGACAGAAAATAAATATTATTGTCAATAATTGAATTCACAATTATTTCCAAAGTATTGCTTGTCAATAGCAGTAATTGTTATAAATTAAGACTTTTGTAATAAATATTTACTTCGACTTTGTGTCAACCATTGCCTGGTTAATACGACTTGCTACATCACAATTTATTATTATAATTTGCTAAAGGCTAGTATACAGTCAGAGGAATATAATAAAAATAATTATTTTTATTTTCCAAAGTGGAAAAAATCGGGTTGGTGGATCCGTAAACCATGGAATCAAATAACTAAGGCCATATTGACAATCATAAAATAATATTTTCAGAGCAGGTCAATTTTACATGATTTTTTTTTTTGATGACATAGAAATAATGAGGAGACAACTCACATCATCTTCCCCCTCTGGTTTATGGTCAGCATCTGAAGAAAAAAACGATATCACATTATGGTTGTGATATTTTACTTATTAGACATCAGACCTTAAAGTGTTAATCTATTTACTTTTCCAGCATTTTCGCTTAAAGAAAACTTTAGGTTTAAAGCAACATGAGAGAATCAGTTGCATTTGGCAATAAGCATGGAATATGACGATTCTCATAATCTATTTTTAGCTAATCTGCTAAATTGAATCTCGCATCTGGATACTAAATCTATCATCAAAATATATTCAGATAAAAATCATATCTTAATGACTACATTCGTACTCACCCATTTCTGTGATGAATAATCTGGTACTAGCATCACCTCGTGAACTCTCTAAAACAAAAACATAAATTTCCAGCATTCAATATATTTGAGAACATAAATATGGGCCTCTATTATGCAGGCATGGATATTTTCTGCGGATCCGCCTTGAGTGAGTAATAATAGAGGTTAATGTCGCAGCAGGAATCTTATCACCCATTTGCAATACTGGATGGCCTGCAGTCCCCAGACCCAGGGCTTGTTTTCCACTGAAATCACAATTGTCTGTTGCCACGCCTGTATATAATATAATGGTATATACTAGTAATTAAAAAGAACATATTAGTCTTATGAATTAAGTTTTTCCAAGACGGGTCAAATCCTGATATCAAAGTCTACGATATCCATCTTCAAATGTGTCCACTTACTGTCATCTGAGGAGAAGATTCCTTGGCTGACTTCTTGAGGTGCTCCAATTATAGGTGAGTCTTCTGATGTCTCATCTTCAACTACTTCTTCCTGCAATAATAGCAACAAAAAATATCACTGATGCATACCATGTTACTTGTTCAATATAAACATGAACACCCTCAAAAAAATCTTGTCAATTTTCTTTCTGGCAGAAAGTTTTGTTTTCTTATTGTATGAATTAGTTTTAAGTAACTTCCAATTTTTTGTGTTTACATTTTAGAAGAAATATAGCCTTTATTCTCGAGGCAATTTTCAAATTTTTTTTTTACAAAATTGAAAAACAAGAAAAACAAAGATTAGCACTAGACTACCACCCACCCACATCGATAAAACTACCACCCACCCACCCACATCAACAAAACTACCACCTGCACCAGTTTGAAAAGTAACACATCGTGAACGTAAACACACCATCTTGTCCTGCTCGCCCTTCAGTCTGTGCGTCCCATACAGCCAATCAACAGACTCTGGATCCACCTCCACTCTCTCGGTCTTCCCCTCAGCGGCATTCTTGTCGTTAAGTTCCTTCTCAATATGCTCGGCTGCCACGCGATTCCTGATCGCTAACAGGGCTGGAGAAACAAACGCGACCAATTGTGATCAATACAGTATGGGTGGTGGAAACTTTGACTAAAAAAATAATAACATTTTTCTTCTGATTTTCAAATATTTTGAGAAAACAAAAACGCAACCAATACACTACATCTGAAGTAGGCTATGTTTATGGCCGGGTAGTGTCCTTGCTACGCTAATGTACACACTGGTCATAAGCCTTCTATACAGTAGTCGTGCGTAAATGCACCGATTTCAAACACTTGGACTTCTCACCTTCTCGTAATTTAAAAAAACATCTGAGTGAACATTTCTCATTATGAATCTGTTGACAGATTTAATCCCACTGTAAGGATAAGCCGACTAGCTTGCTCTGAACACGTCGACTGCACCAATCGGCAAACTTCAAGCTACTTCCGCTAGTCCCGTAGTCAGCCGATTGAGAAATTGAAAATGCGGATCGGGAAAAAAATAAAAGCTGATGCATTGATTATGACACATTTAAAGTAACTTGTATGCATCAGCATTCATTTATTTCTTTCCGATTTGCATTTTCGATGCTGTACACTGATACAACCCTATGTACGGTTCAAAACAATGAAAGTGAGTTGTTGTTTCCCCCATACGCGACGATCGAAACAATGAGAATACAATTAGCAGGAAATGTCTGCGGGTACTTAGCTCACCATCCACTCCATCCTGTATTTTCTTCCTCTCCATCGCAACCCATTTCTGTCTCGCATCCTTCTCTGCCTCTACGCCCCCAACGGCCCTGTGAATATTTAAAGGCATACAATCACGGTTTGTTGACATATTTCATGGTCTAACATACTTTTACCTGAAAGAATGTACATTTGATTTGTCAACACAAATATATTGGGCAACAAGCAACATCTTCTGCATGTCCCACTGGTTTTCAATATTTTCATACTTTATTTTATTTTTTTTATTTTTTTCTCTCATCCAATTACCACACAATATTAAAATTACTCTATGTTCTAGATATTTTCAAAACAACTTTCTAAAATGTTCTACTAGACCACATCTTTTTTTAAAACTATTCTTAATTTTGACCAATCAAATTCAAGGGCCGTGAACATTTGAATTTTATTCATCACCTGACGACCTCTCTCTTTCTCTGCCAGAAACAAACTGGAATTGCACTATAGAGCAGTGATCGAGTTTAATCTAGCAGGGTGAGGGTTAATTTGAACGAAAGATCACTTACCACGCCTCCACACATGCCCTCTCCTTTGGGAACACAGGTCGGTCGTCTAAATGTGAGAGCTCCTTCTGTAATTGGTGGGAAAATGTCATTGTGAATGATCAGTGTGTTAACCTTATTCTCATTGACGGCAACTGTAGATGCCATGCAGATCACAGAGCAGGTAGGAGGTTAAACTAACATCTATTGAAAAGAATTAGTAATTTAGTTTGGGGCTTAATTATAGAGCTTAATTAAAGATTATGCAATATTATATCATAGCTTGTCTATTTACAGGATAAACTTGCAACATCCATAGCACCAAGTGCTGCAGTAAACCTGTGAGCACTGGTTGATACTGATGAACCAAGTATAATAATTTCACTGAAATAGTGCAGACAGCACCTGCTATGACTGTGTACAAAAATTAACTTGCAAAATCTGATGCCATATGTCTTGAGCGAGGGTTCGAGCTTGGGACATTTGGCTCCATTGTCCAATGACCGACCATGCACTTCACTATGGCCCACCCCTAGTAATTCTCACTGCTAATCACTGATAAAGTTGAGTCAAAGTTTACTTGGTAACATTACCAACACATTAACAATTATGGATTTTTTTTCTTTAAAATATTATTTCTTTTGGTTTGAATTGGTGCTTTACGTTGTAGTGGAACTATTTCTTCCCTGTTTCTTTTAAATTGTTCAATTAATTTACTATATTTGATCACATTACATTCACCTACCAGTCTGGCGATGGTGGTTTTTCTGTAATTCTTGATTTCTCTGATCACAGGGTTTCCCATCAAGTTCAGCACTCTCTAGAATGAAAGAACACAAATTTTAATCAGCATCTTCACTAGCAACACTACAAGATTTTAACACATTCTTGTATTAATAATAATTTTACAGTTACACACACTTACGTCACACCAATATATTGAGCAGTACAGTACTTGATACAACCTAAACATTCTGTGTTCTCTAAAATATATAATAATTAAATACCAACAATGTAAATTGGCAGGAGCCGACAGCTTTGATGTATTATTGTTCATCAGTCTCATTTGTGGGCAAGTCACACATCATCCTCATTTTCAGTAATGTCACAGAATTTATTATGTACTCTCATATCAACAAATAATGACAAATGTTCCTCTCTTATAATCAGCATAATAATAATAATATGAATATAAATATTTGAATGGCATAAATTATACATGCATATGCTAATATGTACTTATGATGCTATACATACATAATAACTATGAATGAATAGAAATGTCATAACATTGGATACAACAACAAAAAATGTCACTATTTTCAGCGTCTTTAATTTTTGGTGGAAGAGTGTTCCACAAGTGGAAGGTGGGATTTTCAAAGCACTTCCTTGAAAACTTCAGTATTACAAGTAAATTCTGTTATTATGAACGAATAAATGAATTAGTGCTTTACATTCATTCATTCGATCACAACAACAGAATTTACTTGTAATACCGAATGTATTGTGATCGAAGACTTCTGCTTGGCATATATGGAATGAAAACATCACATATGTAGTCATGGGACATTCCATGAGGAGATTTTTAGTACTGCACAGTACTTTGAAGTCATTTCTGATCTTACAGGTAACCACATTGCATCACATGCAAAACTATTAGAGATTGAGTAACATTAGTGACACATATATTCACTCAAGTGTTAGTGACACATATATTCTGGATTGACTCAAGTGTTAGTGACACATACATTCTGGATTGACTCAAGTGTTAGTGACACATACATTCTGGATTGACTCAAGTGTTAGTGACACATATATTCTGGATTGACACAAGTGTTAGTGACATGTGTATTCTGGATTGCCAAGGATTGACACTCACCAGATTTTTCATCTGCTCCAGGACGTCGATGATGGCGGGGTCGTCTATCTTGTTGTGTGAAAGGTCAAGGACACCCAGGTTGTGACACTCCGCCAGTTCATGCAGGTTGTCTGCTGACTGTAGCCTGTTGTGGCTGATGTTCAGTGTGTGCAAGACAGGCAGACAGGCTGAAAAGATATGGACATTTTATTTTGTAATATGATAGAATGTTCACCCAGCAGAGAATGGGTACCTGTTAGGATAATAACAATAATAATAATGTGTACATTTATATTGCGTTAAATCCATGAAATGCTCTAAAGTGCGCCCATATTACCCTGATCAATGGATCAGTGTCCTCTCTCTTTATTTTCTCTTCTTTTTTTGGGGGCGTGGGGGGGGGTGGGGTGGGGGGGGGGGGATAGTGTGAATGAAAACCTTAATTCTAGTGGGTTAAATAGCAGTCTGGGTAGTATACTCCCCAAGGAGTTGAGAATGACACATCCACACAGTAGAGGTCATATATGAACCAATTAATAGATCAAAGAAGCATATCCCTGACACATCCAGAAAGCAGAGGTTAAAAGAAAAACATGTTCAGAACTCGCAGGGAACAAGAAAAAGGAGCACAACTCTGGCACATCCACACAGCATAGGTCAAACATGTCCAGAACACAGAGAAAGGAGCAAGCACACCCCTGGGACTTCCACACAGAAGGGGTAATATAAACCAATATTAAGAGAATAAAGAAGCACATCCCTGACACAGCAGAGGTAAAAAACGAAAACATGTTCAGAACACATACTGAACAAGAAAAAGGAGCACACCCCTGACACATCCACACATACAGCAGAGATCATAACAAGAAATTAAAGCAGCACATCCCCAGAAATGAAACTCACCGACATTCTGGATTCTCTTGATGGCGTTATTGCTGACATTGAGCGTGTCTAGTTCCTGCATGTGATCCAGGTTCTCGATGCGGGTCAGAAGGTTCTGCTGCAGATACAAACACCTCAGATTGGTCTGCGCGTCCAGGTTCTCGATCTTCCTGATGCCGTTGCACTCCAGCCACAGACACTTCAAGCCAGTGTAGTCCTCCAAGTTCTCTATCTGTAGGATGCCTGACAGGTAAAATAATAAATAAGTATGGTCGATCCCAATATATAATGTATTAAAGTATAGTTTTACCCTGAACTATAATAGGTAAATTACTCTATTCCTATTCTAACATTGCACACATTTGTTGAAAAATATAAATTTGTTGTAGCAGTGTCACTCGAGGTATACGTTTTTTTAAGGCATCCCATGGAGGTGGATGGATGCATTTGTAATCTTGCCTTTATAATACAGATACAGGATATCATTGTACTATTTGTACGTGAGATATCATTGTGACCTACCTTTATAATGTAGATACAGGATATCATTGAGCTCTGGGGTGAGATACAGCTTCAAATCCTTGCAGTGTTGTCTGAGAAATTTCTTAGTCAGAATACTGAAAAATATTTGTATATTTCTCATATTACATTCAAATAAAATACACTGAATCATATCTGCATGAACATCATCTGTTAAATACTAAAATAGGGTATATTTTGTTACTTTTCTAATGAGATAATGTGAAAAAGTGATCCTGGTTAACTCACTTTGGAATTGTCATTGCATCTTCTTTGTTTTCAGTTGGCTTTTCTGCTGTTTTGTTGTCACTATCTGACATATTCTGATCTCCAGCAGATAAAACATCTTCTACACCTGTGTGGAATAAAAAATTTAAAAAATCAACGTATGGTCTAGTTGAGTTTTGGCCATTTTTGAGTACGATTTCATGCTCAACTCAAATGTTGTTCACAAATCCCAATATAAAATATGAGCTTATGAAATCATACTCAAAATGGTTCATAATCTCATGTGAACTCTTTAACCCTCTCCCGGCTGGACAAGGCAAAAGCACTGCTCATTAGGGCATCTCCAGTTGCCTTCAGCAGACAGAGGGTTAACAATGAAATCCGAGACTGGTCATTTTTTTGCACAGAAAATGTTAAAGATACATTTTATTCTTAAATATTGTATTATAGTTTTAATATTCTAGTTTTAACTTACTCTTTTCTTTCTTGATCTCTATAATTTCATCCAGAGATTTTATTTCAATCTTATTTTCTTCTTGGACTGTCACTTGTTCCATCTTTGTGTTGTCTTCAGGTTCTGTTGGAATCTCTTCAATAGACGGCATGCTGGCGAGAATCTGCCAGAACATATCACAGAACCAATTAAAAAGTTATTAAAATGTAGCAATGCTAGACTGGTAGACAAAGTTGCTTCAACTCCATGGCTCAATGCTTCTGCTATCTGATCGGGTAAAATGTACATTAAGTGCATAGACATCTAGGTTTCTGGAAGGCATTACTAGCTCGAACATTTGGCAATTTCTCAAAATATCTTGATAGTTTACAAAACAGTTTCTTGCATATCCATAGTCATAGATCGACAATGAGCCATTTCTTGCAGTTAACATGGTTATGGATGTAGTAAGGGTTAGTAGAAATGTTCCATGTTTTGTATTTTATTTTCTATTTAGAAATTTTATTTGGGTGAGGTCACTTCTATAGATTAATCTGGAATGTAATGTTTGGATAAGTTGAACAGCCAAATTTTACTCTTTTTTTTAATGTTCTAGATATGTTTATAAAACATTATTGCATGCAGTAAACTGGTACAATAAAATGTTGAAATATTCATGAAATATTGATGAAAACATGAGCAGTTTCTATAAGAGGTTAGATTATCCCAATTACGCATATTGATATAATCATGTTCAATATTGGATCACTCTTGTAGCTGTTTAGTTCTACTGTAAAACAGAACAAAATCACGAACCACTGGGACCGACCCTGAAATGAAAAATCAACTTACATTTGACAGACTTACTTGGACGAGAGAGAACAGTCGGAAAACAATCAAATAGCGAGAAACTATTCTGGAACAATCTGACGACTTCAAGGATCAGATTAGTTCCGGTCCAGTGATAGCAACAAGAATCAGGCTCGAGCATGTGCTTGTGCCAAATATAAACAACCAAGATGTCCTCGCAACAACAGTTACTGTTGCTATGCGGTTGTAAATACTAGCCAGGGGAGAGTACTATGTGGAAGGTGCCTGGGGTGGTTGAACAAGTCTTGTGATGAACTCTTTGTGGTTCGAATCCAACGTAAGTTTATTGACGATTAATGAACACATTCTTAAATACATAATTTTACTGATATATGCTATTGGTATGAAATAGAAGATTGAGTCCAAAATAACGCTAACTTTATTTACATCTATGCCTAATATTTTGATATATTTCCATTCTTTTTTAATGTGGTTTGATTATGTATCGATGTATTCATTCAACTGACAATATCATTTATTCTCTTAAATATTTAAACATATTTTCATAGTTCATTTTAATTTTTAAAATCATATAAAATTATTCCAGATATTTTCTTGTTTTCCTGATTTTCCATTTTTACTGAATTTTTATCAATTTTTTTTCTTTTTATACTTGCCGTTTAAATTTGCTTTCACTTATATCACGGCTTGTCCAGTTTATGGCAAGGCAGGAGGAAACCAGCAACATCCGTAGCACTGAATGTTGCAGTAAACCTGCGAGCAACGGCTGGTACTGAGTAAGATGATGTAATTCACAATGTAATGTTTAATGACAGTGGCCATTTTGAAAATGAGGAAAGCAATACCAGCAAAATTAATTGAAATCAATAACAAACATTTACTATTGCTTAAGGGTTTATTACAATATATATTTATTCAGTAGTTGAATGAAATTATATATCTTGACTTGAAACACGAAATAAAAATTTTATTCACATATTATCATTACAATGTACAGTCATCAAATGAGAATCACACAAGTGAAAGAAAAAGAATAATGGTAATTAAACAGCAATGGTTTCTTTTATCTTCAGTGTATATATAAAATTACAAAAGCTTAGAAATACAAAATGTTATACAATTGCATGAAGCATTTGAACAGGCAAGTAAATAATAGTATATAAAGCTGTAATTAATATTACATCCTCCAAACCCTAGCCATTATGCCTACTTACCATCTGTCATATAGCCTAGGAGATATTGCTATTTGGCACTCCGTTTTCTGGCCGGCGAAGCTTGGATGAATAACTATTAATTTAATTAACGTATCACCCAATCAGAGAACTCCTCTAAGTTTAGATCCAGAAGGAGCTTAGTTGGACAGCACAATTATGGTAAATTGGTAGCATGCAACAAATTCTATTGTTAAATAAATGTGATGATTACATGAATAAAATGTTGTATTTATGTGAAGCACAATATGTTTACGTAGTTGTGAAAATAAGATTGTGAACAATTATTGTTGTTTTAGGAATTCGTTAAGTTATTATTAATTGAGAGAGATTATGCTCCCACACATAAATAAAAACCTAATGAATTCATAAAATAACAAGAATTGTTCACAATCTTGTTTTCACAACTATGTAAACTTAATGTGATTCACATAAATACAACATTTTACGCATGTAATCATCTAATTTATTTAACAATAGAATTGTTACTTGCTACTGATTTACCATAATTGTGCTGTTCAACTAAGTTCCTTCTGGATCAAAACTTAGGAGTTCTCTAATTGGTTGATACGTTAAATATATTAATAGATAATGGAGTGCCGAATAGAAATATCTCCCAGGGTATTTGAGGGATGGTAAGTAGGCATAATGGCTAGGTTTTCAAGGATGTTTATATTGTGCATGATTCTATGGACAAAATAAAATTATTTTTCGAAATTTTGATTTAAAAAAGTCTGGGAAGTAGTCCCGTTTTACATAATTTCTAAAATATTTTATAAAAACTTTTTAAAGTCTTCAATGTAACCCACAATAAAAAAAATACTACCAAAACATTTACCAGTAAATATTCTCGAATTTAGAATTCAAATTTATAGCCATTTTGTTCTCATTCAACTACTCTGGCAATGTAAATGTTTAAATATAACATTATTCTCAATGATTTAAATTTTGATATTAAAGCATATATCATCTGCAATGTTCAATCAATATACAGGGATGAAAACAAGAAAAATTATTTTCATTTTTAAGAGTAACC
Organism: Lepetodrilus schrolli; assembly: GCA_032361225.1. Lineage (NCBI taxonomy): Eukaryota > Metazoa > Mollusca > Gastropoda > Lepetellida > Lepetodrilidae > Lepetodrilus > Lepetodrilus schrolli. Next base: position 21,183 of record JAUTBT010012964.1, read on the forward strand.
ACTGCTTTAATACTTTATCTTTTAAAGAACCATTCCACAGATTTTCGTGAATCCGTGAAAATTCTTCATCCCTAAGATACGAGTATATGCAGTTACTGGCAAGTTTCATGCCTTTAAAACCTGCTCATTTATATCACAGCATAAATCGTAATCTAATATCACAAATAGCTTTATTATCACATATAATTATCGTGATATGATGATAACATATTCTAAGGCATCTTTGGTTTGTCTTCACAAGAAACAAGTTTAATTATGAATTTTATTATATTTTTAAAAGAAAAAAGATTTTATGACTAATCAGATTAAACTTATTTATTGCACACAATAAAGTAGAAAGGAAAAGTAGAAAATGATCTAATCTGGGAAGTTAACATAAGTATTACGCTTAAAGTATGTTCAAACATGGATTATAGTGCTATAGACTGGTAGTATTATCAGTATATTTACTCTGCAGTTGATAAAATTGCTCTTGTCAAGTGTGCTAAACGCATTAAAGATTGTTAAAAAATTAAGATAAAAATAATTCAAAACTACACTTTTTTTTTATAGATACCAAACAAACCCAAATACCAACAATGTCAAAAGTGCATGTAACCAAGGTAGGAAGATACTGAATTTGTATACCACATCATATTGGGTTTCTACAGCTATTCTATTTTATAGTAATCAAGTACAGCAGGTCATAATAAACATGAGATCAGGGTAACATATACAGTTTATAAAACAAATAGAGTTAAAATAGTATAGTTTTCATGTTTGTGTTATAAGATTTTCAAATGTCTAATTACCATGACAACGATTGTCAAGTGTTTTTAAGGTATTAATCTTAGCAAATTCTAAATGTACATAGCGTATTCACCTATTCTGTATAAATCTGTAAACATTTGTTAAATTCTGTCGGACATAGGAAAATATTTGTGAAATGCAAGACATAAAATTTCAAGAATTCTATATACAGGTTTAATGGCCCGGCCCCATCTACCAAAAAAAACAAAACATCACACACATACACACACAAAAAAGAACATTGGTCTAAGGACAATTTGATAAAATCAATAAAATATTCTAGATCAATGAATATACTGTAAAGATCAAAATATTTAGTTCAGAGTGAGTTATTGCAGTTATTTACTTATAATGTGATGGGAACATGCAATGATGATTCATACCACCCAAAAACAATAGTTGCAATTGACTGAATCCTCAGCTGTTCCACCAGCTGTGGGATGGGGGGGGGGGGTTGTCAGTGGACACTCGGGGGTCCTGAAGGGGACACTGGTCTGGGTGTTGACTGGCATCAGGGGAGCATCAACTTTTGTACGACTGATCATTCTGTGGAACTAGGGTAGGGTAGGAGGGTAAAAGGGGGGGGGGGGGGTTGGAGGGTAGGGGGAGGTGGAAGGGGAGGGGGGGGGGGAGGTTGAGGTTTTCTGCTTCATAGACTTCACAACCAAAAAATAATAATACAAATTAATCACATGATCTTACAAGCTCTTTTGTTTCATGAGCAGTTCACTACAAAATACATATCAATGTAACATGACCCTCACCTTGCATAATATATAAATAAAAAAATATATATATAAAACCTAAGCGTAGACTGCAATAGTCCCATGTATCCAAAATGTTAGTCTCAAGAAATATGAAGGCATGCAAACAAGCAATAAATACTAAGCAATCATGATTATATAGCTTGACTAATAGTAGCATGCAATAGTCTTACAATATCGTAAATTTACCCAATAATTATTAATAGAGCACATCAAAATTAGCACCATTCAAAGTCTTCTAAATTACGACTAGAATTGCAACTGGCGAGATTTAGTACGGATGTCCTTTGTCTTGCAGTTAATCCAGGGTTGTCATGTTCAGGAGTTGATTTCTCGGCATGACTAGTTGTACAGGAAGTGTCCTGTTCCCAGATCTGTTGTTAGACAGCTGCTGTGTTCTGATATCTGTTGTTAGACAGCTGCTGTGTTCTGAGATCTGTTGTTAGACAGCTGCTGTGTTCTGAGATCTGTTGTTAGACAGCTGCTGTGTTCTGAGATCTGTTGTTAGACAGCTGCTGTGTTCTGAGATCTGTTGTTAGACAGCTGCTGTGTTCTGAGATCTGTTGTTAGACAGCTGCTGTGTTCTGAGATCTGTTGTTAGACAGCTGCTGTGTTCTGAGATCTGTTGTTAGACAGCTGCTGTGTTCTGAGATCTGTTGTTAGACAGCTGCTGTGTTCTGAGATCTGTTGTTAGACA
>JAUTBT010012975.1:0-23431 GCA_032361225.1 Lepetodrilus schrolli
GTGATAATCATACAGGTTGACCCAAGACGGTCAAATATTAATAGTTACACGATGATTCGTGGCTATTTCTAACACAATGTCATTGAGATCGGTTATCTCAAAACAACATTATGCATAGTCGAACTATATATTTCATTCGCTTCTATGTGTACGGAATACGACAGTGTCTGTGCGGAACTATCGATCTCGAGTCATCCTGCTATTATTTAATTATTTCTATTATATAAGAATAATTTCATTTTTATTCACTATATTGCGGTAAATGAATTATCCTATAATGCATTGCACGACCTGTCAATGCTGTCGGACATTACCCGTGACATCAAGCGAGCAGATCGGCCAAAGGTATACGGAAATGCAAGGCTCGACTCTATAGCTGCCATTTATTTTTTCTTTATTTTAAATTAGAGTTAAATAAGTGTTTTGTGATGCATAGAGTAGTTGTTGTTTCTCCGCTCGTTTCAGTACATTTAGTGCATGATGTTTTGTAATGAGATTACCTGGATATCTACCATCATTCAGACGTTACTCAGTGCATATACTCACCTTGGAGATTCTCCGAGTGGGATGGTCCTAATGTGTAGTTTCTGAATCTCGTCGATTGTACCGATCATGAGGGTACTGTCATTTGCCAGTGCCAAACTACAATGGGAATTTTTTTATTTTTTTTAAACTTCCATGTTATTAATGTTGGAGAACATGCTCTAGTTATCTTCCGTTGAATACCACATTATGTCAAAATTGCAGTCAATCATTATGGTAAGCGCATCTGTCTGGGTATTAGTCAAAGTTTGTGATGAACCTCATTCAGGGCTGCGTTCAGGCTGCACTACATTTCGCTACGCTACATTACGCTACTATTATACAAAGTAGTGGTTGGCTGAACAAGTTAGGAGTAAAAAATCAGCAAATCGGTTTTTGCATGAGTGCAGTACATTTGCTTTATGTTTGGGGTTTTCTTACAAAACACTATGGGGTCCAAACTCGTGGCTGGCTGGGTGAACATAGTACTATGTAGTGAAAAGTAGTGTAGGCTGAATGCACCCCCAAGTTAACATTTGAGAATATACCTTAGTTATCTCCCCTTGAAATTGACCTATGCTAAACCACAGCCTAAACACTCAGCAGCATACCTGTCTGGGCGAGTGAATTACTGTTCCACGTCAGAGCGGGAATCTTTCACCCATACACGATGATTCATACCTGTCTGGATATCCGTCGGAGTTGAGGGGACACATATGGTTGACCTCCTTCAGGTTGACGTTGGAGAAGACCAGCTTGTGATTGGACGAGTAGATGACGGTGGGGCGGTCTGAGCAGGCGAAGATGTTGGTGGTGGACAGCGACTTGAACGTACGCAACACCGTGGGCTGCGTCCCCAGTGTCACCTTCTTCTTCTCGCACAGGTAGCCTGGACAGAGTGTGTTGATGTCATTACATTGCGGTGTTGATGTCATTATGTTACAGCATTGGCATTATGTTAGCATTGTTACATCATTAATGTCATTACATTACATTGTTGATTTCATTGTGTTACATTGTTAATGTCATTATGTTACATTGTTAATGTCATTATGTTAAGTGTTGACGTCATTACATTACATCATTGATATCAATACATTATACCATTGATGTCATTATGTTACATCATTGGTGTCATGCTGCATTAGTGATGTCATTACATTGTTGACATCATTCACCATTACATTAGTGATGTCATTACATTACATTGTTGACATCATCATTACATTAGTGATGTCATTACATAACATTGTTGACATCATTCATCATTACATTAGTGATGTCATTACATTACATTGTTGACATCATTCATCATTACATTAGTGATGTCATTACATTACATTGTTGACATCATTCATCATTGCATTAGTGATGTCATTACATTACATTGTTGACATCATTCATCATTGCATTAGTGATGTCATTACATTACATCATTGATGTCATTACATTACAGCCCTGTTTCCCCCATTTCATGGAACAATCGTAATGTTACGAGACTCTCATAGCGCTACGATTGCTCAGTGGAAAAGGCCGCTTACTGTCAGAATCTCAAACTGTTTGATAAATACCCCGAGGTCATGCTCCCGAAGCTGTAGTATACCGATCCTCACACCCCAGTGGTACTTAATTCTGTTCAGGACTCACTTCTTGTGGTACCCTGGCACACATCTAGAGGGAAACTTGCGCAAACAGCCAACCAATGAAATCATTTTCCCTTTGAAATTTAGTGTAAAAATCTATCCACTGAAATAGATTTTATCACTGTACTATTTATAGCTCCTAAACTGTTTGCGTAAATTTCTCTCTAGATGCCAGGGGTACCAAATAAAGTGAGGCCTGAACAGAATTTAGTACCCCTGGGGTGCGAGGATGTTGTATACCTAAGACCACCTATGTGGATTAAACGTTGATGATCCCAAATGAGTCAAATTTTCCTCCTTGAAGGTGTAACGATGTCGTGACGTGCACGATGGCTTCACTAATACAGCACCAGGATGGCTATTAACAATATCACTGCCGGACATCTAGATTGCTTGGAAGATTAGTTCTCTCATGTTATGGATCATCAGCTCACAGTAGGAGGTCTGCAACACATCTAGCATTGAGCCTGTGATCACTAATTGGTTAACGACTGTGGAGACAATATGTACCCGATGTGGTGTTGAGATTGAAGTAGAAGAGCGACTGTGGAGACAATACGTACCCGATGTGGTGTTGAGATTGAAGTAGAAGAGCGACCCGTCACCCAGAGCACAAAGCAGGTAATGGATGCCTTCAAACATCGTCAGAAGGATGGATCGAGGTATGATCTCTGAATCATCAAAGTCGAGTTGATAATAAGCTTCACAAATATTCACATATACAATGCATGCTCATGTCATAAAAATCAACGTGTACTGCAGACATTCTAAAATAAGTTTCAGAAAATATATATCACATTTTCAAGAGTGCTAATCTACCCGAAAATAACCTAACATGGAATGAATAAATTAATGCTTTACATCGCAGCGGGAATATTTCACCCATAGGTGACAACCTAACATGGAAAATAACCTTCCATGAACATTTCCTGGTATACAGCAACAAAGGCATGGCTTATACATGAATATTCACCCAGGCTACACAAGTCTGAAGCCCAAACCAAAATCCTGTACTCCAAATTCAGAAATACTTTCAAACATTGAAAACAAATTGTGCCTCTTAAATTTACAAAACACAAACCAAATTGTACATTCCAGATTCAGAAACACTGTCGAATACTGAAAACACATCCCACCTCCTCCGAGCATTTCGACGTGCAGGCTCTCAAACGAGGGCAGTCTCAGAACGCGGGCCGAGATGTCCGTCCACAGTCCTACAGCACACAGCTCGGCTCTGTCCTTGCGGGTTGCAGTCAGACTGATGTCTACACAGGCCACCTCGTGCTCCATCATCGCGTGGCTGAAGCGGGAGAGTCAGAAATGTAGAGGAACTTGTACAGTATATGATATCAGTGTCATATCTAGCCAATCCTCGCACGCCAGGGGTACCGCAATTACCATAATAATTCGAACATGAGAAAATAATTAAATTTGTGGCTGTTCGATTCAATCGAAAATTACTCAAATTTATAATGATCTGTTTTCATATAACTAGGGACAACCAAATTAAAGTACAAAATATTGTTGTAAATGAAATGGTAAATAAATGAAGGATTTAAAAATGCGAATGCAGTTGTGTTTTAACAACTTTACACGTGCATAATCGCTTGGATTTAACACTCATGTGGACATGGTTGAATGATGAATGGTGAGTCATATCTCATCATGTTTCTCACAGCGTAAAACAGTTGCATAAACTTCCTAAGTGTGCGAAGAACTTAACGAGTCGTGGCTTAACATCACAGCAGGAATATTTCACTTAAATGTTTTTTTAATTTTTTATTGGGGTTTAGTTCCGCTTTCAAGATTATTTCACTTATATCAACAAACCCACAACAATCGTAGTGCTGAATGATGCAGTAAACCTGCGAGCACTGACTGGTACTGACAAGACCAAGGATGATAACTGCATTGTCATTTTACAGACAGCGCATCCTATCAATATTGCATTGGAAAGGTAACTTTCGCGAACACTGATGCCGGGCTCCCGGTTTGAACCAGGAAACTTTGGCTCTGAAATCCAACGTTCTACCACTGCGCTACCACCCGCCCCTTCACTTACATGTGATGACACGTCAAACATACAGTCCAAAATAGACAACCCTTGCGGAGCCCCACCTGACTTCCTTGATCTGCCCAGGCTGGACCTCCAGATAGTACAGTTCGCTGCCGATGGCGACGATGGCCTGACATGTGTTACAGCTGGCAAGACTGATATTCTTCCCCGACGGATGTTTCCACTCCGCCACCAAGCTCTTACTGTCACAGCTGATCAGGCGAACCGAGCTTGGCGTAATCTGAAGAAATAAAAAATCAACGTTTAGATTGATTCCAATGTTGGTGAATGTAACTGCAGGAATCTTTCACCTCCATGCAAGCAACAAATAATTCGCCAACATCAAACAGTTATAATTAGACAACCTTCACAGCAGTACCAGCCGATGCTCGCAGGTTTACTGCAACATTCAGCGCTACGGATGTTGCGGGTTTCCTCCTGCCATAAACTGACAAGTCGTGATATAAGTGAAAGAATCTTGAAAGCGACTTAAAACCACAATAAATAAAAAATAAATAAATAAATAAAAAACTGTCACAGTGCCTCACCCGTCATCTTAAATTTTCTTTCTAAATTTTACTTTGAATCGGGAGTTTAATGAGTGATTTGACGATTAGCATTGCAGTGGGAATATTTCACTCATATATGTGACTAAATTGGCTTATTCTTTCCATATTAGTCCTGCCAAGGTCTATCACCAGGGACATCGAACAGGACTGTCCAAGAACTGACCTGAATGAGCTGCTTCCCGATGACATTTCCACAGAAGAAAGTCTGCTGGTCTCCGTCAAACCCAGCCATGTCTGTCTCTTCAACCTCCTCCCCATTTAACATCAACACTCTGAAAGGAGAACCAGCAAGACCAATTAAGATGATTTTATTTCTCAGAAAGGAAAATGGAAAATAAAAAAATCAAATTATTACATAAAATTATTTCCACATTTCTCAACTCGGAAAGGAAAACTTCCTAAGAAAGGCTGGACATGTACCAGTTTTATTTGTCACTTTTTAACGACAAAAACATTTATTTTTAATGATGAAAGTTTAAACGTTGTATTTTTCACTTGGCCTCAATGGTACGAGAGTCTAGACAGTTAGCAGTACACCGCTATATAGTACAGTGGATTAACTACCCACCTGCTCTGTCCAACAAAAGACAGCACCAGCATGTTGTCAAAGGTAGTCGAGTTGACTTTCAGTGGCCATATACCTAGAAAACAGGAAACAGATGGTTAAAATGACTGATGTGTATGCAGAACTGTTTAACCCTCTCCCTGCTGTATTAGACACAGACAGATTATTTGTGCATCTCCGGTTGCCTCCAGCATGGAGTGTTAAAAATCTGCCTGGCTGTGGACACAAATACACAACTTTTTATTCAATTGGGTTTTAGAGCCACTTTCAAGATTCTTTCACTTATATCACGGCTTGTCAGTTTAGGGCAGGAGGAAACCCGCAACATCCATAGCGCTGAATGTTGCAGTAAACATTCTACCACTGTGCAAACCACCCACCCTATATACACAAGTAGATTCGCCTACAGATAGCCCTCGCACTGATGGATGAATAAATACAGCTCTTGAGCATCTCCAGTTCCCGCCGATGGGAAGAAGGTTAACATGCGCCTACCTTTTATTCCCGGCAAGTCGATGTTAGCGTGTTCGTGGATACCGATCCCATTCCTGATGATTCGGAGAGACCCTTCCTTGTACGCCCCTGAACAGGTCACCAGCTGGAAATGTAACATTTCAAATGTACCTCCTCATGATATTGGTCTCTTTTGAATACAACGCAACATATTCAAGTTGTCCACAAAACATCTGCCTCAGTGGAAGACCTGTTACATACAATAAACACACGACACGTACATAAGACAGTTTCAACTGACCTCAAGCATTGCAAATTGTAATTGGGATATCCTTGTTAAACAAAAATTTTAAAATTAAAAAAATTAAAAGAACACTTTAAACATTTCTCTACAATACATTTCTTTTTAATTCATGAAAAGATTTTATTTTTTTAAAGTCATAATTTATTGGCAAAAAATATTACAACTGACCTGTCCTTGACCCTGTCTTTCAAGGTCAACTACGCACATGTCCACAATTGGGCCAAGATTGGTGAACGACTCCATTACTTGCACATACGAACCGCTCGCATCGGCCTCTGCGTTTAGCTGAAATCACACAAGAAGACAAAAATAGCTGGTAAATGTATGAAAATACAGCAAAACAAGACACTGAAGATGCTGCTGTATGGAATGTACACATGCCAGCAACAGATACAGGTTACAGGTACATGATACAAATACACAATACAGGTACACGGCACAGGTAAACGATACAGGTACACTACACAAGTACATGACACAGGTACACGATACAGGTACACAATACAGGACACGATACAGGTACACGATACAGGTACACGATACAGATACATGATACAGATACACAACACAGGTACACGATACAGGTACACAATACAAGTACACAACACAGATCCTTGACACAGGTACACAACACGGGTACACAAAACAGGTACACGATAGATACACAACACAGGTACACAATACAGGTACACAATACAAGTACACGATACAGATACACAACACAGGTACACAACACAGGTACACAAAACAGGTACACGATTGATACACAATACGGGTACACAATACAGGTACATGATACAGATACACAACACAGATATACGATACAGGTACACAATACAGATATACGGCCTAATTTCTTAATATTCCAAGCTGGTTTACTTTCACAGTGCGAGAATGCATTTGCGACAAGACCTCACCTTGACTAGGTGAGAATCACCAAGACGTGATCCAACAAAGACAACTCCATTGTCTAAGTACGTGATGCACTCGGCAATTGTTGTCTGAAACAAATGAAATAAATAACTATGGTCAAGAATTTATAAATGACAATTTCATGATCAGTTTCTTTGTTCTATGTGATGCACTCAGCAATTGTTGTCTGAAACACGAACAAAATAGATAGCGATAGTCAAGAATTTGTAAATGATAATTTCATAATCCGTTTCTTATTTCGATGGGATGCATTTGTTGTCTGAAGCACAAAGTAAATAACAAAACAACCGAGAATTTTTAAATCAGAATTTCATAATCAGGTACTTGAGTCTATGCACATTATGAAATATTGTCAATACGTAATCATTCAGCTGGACAAGCAATCAAACCATGAATATTTATTTCAGAAATCATCCGTTGGCAACGTCCACAATTTTGTTACATCGCATACATTGTCAATGTCTTAGAAGAGATAACATAACCTCATAAACATTATAAAAATTATTTCATTATTTCAATAAATACTTTCTATTTACAAGAATTCTCTTAATGTAAAATATTGTCAACATACTTTCCATAGGTTGATAAATTGAATTAGTGTTTTTCGTCGTAGCGGGAATATTTCTCCCATACATGACTGATGCTTACCAAAAGACTTCTATTATTATGAAATATTGTCAACACAATGTAGAACACTTCTATTTACGTGAAATATTGTCAACACAATGTAGAACGCTTCTATTAACGTGAAATATCGTCAACACAATGTAGAACGCTTCTATTTACGTGAAATATTGTCAACATTGTCAACACAATGTAGAATGTGTCTATTTACGTGAAATATCGTCAACACAATGTAGAACGCTTCTATTTACGTGAAATATTGTCAACACAACGTAGAACGCTTCTATTTACGTGAAATATCGTCAACACAATGTAGAATGCTTCTATTTACGTGAAATATTGTCAGCACAACATAGAACGCTTCCATTTACGTGAAATATCGTCAACACAATGTAGAATGCTTCTATTTACGTGAAATATTGTCAACACAACGTAGAACGCTTCCATTTACGTGAAATATCGTCAACACAACGTAGAACGCTTCAATGACGAAAACTTTTTCAGAAAACTTCTTTGGATGACGACAACCCAGTCACTACTTCATACCTCTCCGAGCAGCTCGACCTTGAGGTCCTTGACTGTGGTCGACCCGTCCATCTTCTCCTCTCTCTCCAGTAGCAACATGAACAGCCGCCCGGCCATGTCCCCCAGCAAGTACCGCGACCCATTGGCATCCACGCGGCCGTAACATGTCAGCGCGTTTTGCTGCAAATATGGAAAAAAAATTGACAGGAAAAAAAAAGTAGTGAAAGGTATAACAAAGCGAGTCCATCGCACCGAAATCAGGCTATAATTTTTTTTGTTTGATTTTTATATTTTTTTGATTGGGGTTTTAAGTCGCTTTCAAGGTTCTTTCACTTATATCACGACTTGCCAGTTTAGGGCAGGAGGAAACCCACAACACCCGTAGCGTTGAATGTTGCAGTAAACCTGCGAGCACCGGCTGGTTACTGACAAGACCAAGGATGATAACTGCATTGCCACTCAACAGACATCGCATCCTATCAATATCGCGTCAGAAAGGTAACTTTCGCGAACATTGATGCCGGGGCCCCCGGGCCGGGATTTGAACCTGGAACCTTTGGCTCCGAAGTCCAACTGTTTTACCACTGCGCTACCACCGCCCTCATGCCACCAAAAATATAGGATAAATTATTGATTCAGAAAATGTACTGTGTGGTTTTTCTTTATTATTTACTACACAAGGCATTTATACATACTACAAAAGGCTATAAAGTTGACAATGCAGCTTACACAAATGACAACACAGCCTATACATAGATGAGAATTATGAGCCGTAGATGAATTACAAGCAAGTGTAACTTGTACAATGTTGGAAAATCCTGGTTGAGACACACATTACTGTAATGTGTTTATCCATGAAGATGGATACACGGCCTCTGCAATAATTCAGTAATACACATACATGGCTTGTGGCCTGGGGCCAAAAACTATGACCTGAAGCAATAAACTATGACCTGAAGACTGTCCACTGTAGGAAATCTAACTGGAAACTATGAATAAATTGACACTGATCATATGTTAGACCATCTTCTATTACTGTCCATGAATAAGAAGTACCACTACTGGTATGTACTGCTACTGAGCCAGTATTTGTACTGCTATTGTTTGACTATGTACTGCTACTGGTAGATTATGTACTGCTACTGAGACAGTATATGTAATGCTACTGAGACAGTATATGTACTGCTACTGGTAGAGTATGTACTGCTACTGAGACAGTATATGTATTGCTACTGGTAGAGTATGTACTGCTACTGAGCCAGTATATGTACTGCTATTGTTTGAATATGTACTGCTACTGAGAGTATATGTACTACTATTGTTTGAGTATGTACTGCTACTGAGACAGTATATGTAATGCTACTGAGGCAGTATATGTACTGTTACTGGTAGAGTATGTCCTGCTACTTAGACAGTATATGTACTGCTACTGGTAGAGTATGTACTGCTACTGAGACAGTATATGTATTGCTACTGGTAGAATATGTACTGCTATTGTTTGAGTATGCACTGCTACCCAGGTCGTATGTACTGCTACTGAGACAGTATATACTACCACCCAGACTATGATAAAGGACATACTAATTCCAATATTACAAGGTAACTTATGACATGACAGAGCAATATCTCCATCATGTAACATCTGACAATATCACATAGGATGTGACTTACCAGTGTTATTAGTGATATAACAGGACATTAGCAACCAGTATCATAATATAGATTATTTGTCACCAGTGTTGTTGGTGATACAACATATACCCATCAAAATTAATAAAGGGCCAGTAGCCTTTTTGGACATAATAATTTAGGTTTATATTATTAACACTAAGAATTTCAAAACATCTACAGGCTCCAAATACTCTTCAAGAACTTATGGACACATTGGAAGAAGAATAGCACCAGATTACCCCACCACAAAATATCTACCGGCCCTTAATTTATATTATTGAGTATATAATATCACTTACTGGTTGAAGAGATGACTGATTTATCTCCTAAATTCCTAACACATGAATAATTGTTCAGAGAACAATGGAATATTATCAGATTGTACGTTAAATACTCATTCTACCACAGCAGATTTGTGTATTCACACCAGCTGTTGCAATATCTGAATTGAAATCTGAATGTAATCACGTGGGACTACACAACTAAATACTGATTATACATCATAGAATACAGAATCAATATACCACAGATCATAAACCAAAAACATTTAAATTTTAGTGGTTTTAATATTGATTTTTCAAGTTCCTTTATAAAAAATTATATTTCTGTTTAATTTAACAATTGAACAATGCATACATGTTCCATAATCGAGGATTAAATGAAGATTTATCGTATGTTTCGATAAAATTTGTATGACAATGAAGAACCTTAATGAAATATTTACATGGAACATGTGGTTCTAGATCAATTCATTCCAGTCTATGAAAATGTAATTACATGTACTATTCACCAAATAATATAATTTTTAATATTATTTTAGTTTGTGTGGGAGGTTAACTGAACATTTACTTTCATGTTTAGATAAGATTACAGGACCATGAATGAGTGAGTGAGTGAATTTTTGTTTTATGTCACAGCGGGAATCTTTCACCCATACAGGACCATGAAGAGATTTAATGAAACAAAACAATATGGAACAGATAGATGCATTCATCAATGACAAAGTAATCCAGGATGGAATATTCAAACAATATTTTCCATTGTATGTATGATAAACCTAAATTGAAACAAATATCACGTGTTCATAAATGTTGATAATTTCCATTCCAGAAAAAAAATGGAAAAGAACACTGTAAATTATTAATGTAATGAGACTTCTTTTTTTTTAAAGAAAAAACGATTCTAAATAATTTAAGATTTTTGTCATTGAACAATAGCAATGCAGCAATTTGAACATCAGTTACGCTTTTAGTTTTGCTGATGAGAAATTTCCCATTTATTTACGTTTATTCTAGTTGTATCCCTCCAAGTAATACAAGAATTAGGAAACAAACAATTACATTTGTCTGGCCTGACCTACCTAAACGTTTCAGTGAGACCACAAAAGGACATCATGATATATTATACACAGAACAATGTTCAATATTCAACAACAAAGCCATAATATACATATAACATGACCGGTTTATAGGCTATCTTGTCTTTACCAAGAAGCAATTACAATTACATGATATAGTACATAGGATGTATTATTCTAAATCGATTCATAATACACTACAGGGGATCATACATGAAGAACTCATTATTTGAAATACCAATACTTCTAGATAGGCTGGCTGACAGACAGACCATCCATTCAACAGATACATTTCCTATGTTGACAAAACAATTACAAACATTGTTAACAATTATCTGTATCTTGGTTAGTTAGTTGATTAGTTAGTTAGTTAATTTGGTGCTTAACGGCACAGCGGGAATCTTTCACCCATACGTGAAGATCTAGGAATTACTAGTAAAACAACTGCTAGAAAAGGTATTTTATTGGTGTGATCATGATATGACTACTTCATCCAATTTATTTCCATTTAGGTTTTCTGTCATTCTTAAATACTGCACATACATATTAATATATTCAATATATTCAAATGTTGTCATGTGTCTATTCATATATTAATTATTGCAGGTCATTACATTTTTATTATCTAAATCGTATATTGAATTTTCTTTTAAAGCCTACGTTTTTAGCAACATCCAGAATACCATATAAGTACTTTGTGGTCTTAATATTTAATTGTTGTCATACTAATTTTTTTCTTAACAAACATAAATGTACTTCACTCTTTGTATCAAAATACATTTAAAAAATGTCTGGCCAAAACGAAAAGGAGAAAGATTCCCTTTTATTTCCTTAACCACAACCAATTCCATGCAGTAGGCAAATTAATGAAAGCCCTTTAGTATGTTATAGACAAAATATTTATGATGGATAGTATTTGGAACCAGCTGTTCTTCTTGGTTACCTAAAGTATTGGGCATCCTCCCTTACCCGTCTTCATTTCCCCACAAACCCAATTCTCTGATGCCCTTGTTAGGTGAGCTACCATCAAGATCCACATAATAATCTCTGATCATTAGTAGTAGTAGACATTACTGTCCTGCCTGTTGACCACCACTAGCCTGAGGGGCATTGCACTGTATGATCTACTCCCAGGACATTGGAGACACCAGCCACCCAGCAAATGATTCTATTTCTGTCACAGAGCATCCTCTCTTTTCTTGCTAATGAAACAAACCCAAATACCTCAGCAGAAAATCAAAGCTATGTACAGTAAGTAAATAGGTAACAGAAGACAAGGCTAATAGGCTTTTGTCCTGATTTGCTTCTAGACAGTGTCTAATTACTTCCATGATGCCATAAAATAATATATAAAAAACAATTGGTATATACCGTTAGTTTTCATACAACTATAATGGTATAAATAGTATGACAATAAAAAAGTGTCTTTATTCTTTGTTTCAATCATCGCAAATGGGTGAATGATTACTGCAGTGACGTTAAACTCCATAATCACTCACTCACTTGTTTCAAGTATTCTTCAAGTCGATGTTATTTTCAATAAATAATCAAAAATCTGATGAATAGATAGACATTATGGTACAAGAAAAAATGGAATGATAAACAAATGAACATACATACAACCAAAATAATGAAACAATAAAAGCCAGACTGAAGAAAATATTGTGATAACAAAATAAGAGTCATGATTATTTGTTTTAATCTGACCTTGCAATAAATAATTAAGCATTAAATGTTAATGAGACACCAGAAAGATATTGTGGTACAAGAACATATAGAATAATAAATAAATAAACACAGGACACATTACCAGAAACTAATAACCAACAAACAACTAAAGCCAGATTGAAGAATAGTTTTTAAAAGCTTGGCTTTATGCACCAGTGATGCATATGCACCATATAGCATTGGTAGGAGTTCCTAATTTATTCATGATTTTTTTTAAGGTTAAATACATTACTTGACAGAGATAATTGCATTTGTGAATTATTAAGATCCTGAAGAATAAGAATGCTTTGTGACATGGACGTTATGCAACATAAGAGGTAGGAAGTTCCTCAACCATTCATTGAGAAAAAAAAGCCTTTAAAAAATACCATACAGGTTTCAACAATTAGTGTATATAGATTATTTTGCAATGACAAACTGCTATTATTACAAGAGTTGTGCAATCATAATGAATGCAATTTTGGTTCATATATGTTATAATGTTGCACTGTCATACATTTATTATGACAAGAGTTGACATCTCATTGTGTGCAGTTTTGCTTCGTCACGTAAATAAAGTTTAACAAACATGGATTCTCTTACAAGATAAACCAACCTTTCATTCCAAACACGAAAATAACAAGTCCATTCTGAAAACGAATTCGCGTAAATAACGCAACAGCGATTGTCTAAGTTCATCATACGTATCGTGTTAAACAGCTGTTAACAGTCTTGATAACACGTTACATGGCAGATAACCGTAATCGAATCAGAGCAATAACATTGCATTCTATTCCCTTACCTCCAAAATTAGCTATATGACCTTCAATGTAGGATGGTATACTAGTACTCAAACACCGCCCAATAAAAACGTCCTCGATTACGGCTCGTTGACTGTCGTATGCGAGCGTTACACGTGGTGTCTGATGCCAACAGTGGAACCACCGCGCGAGTGGCAGTGATATAACCCGTACACGATAACGCTCTCGAGCGCGTCTCCCTGCTCTCGCCCGAGTGTTGATATTTGTGGAGGATGTGTACACATCGTCAGTGTCATGTCAGGCAAACGCTGGCGGACAACAGAAGACCAGCGGCATTAACAAGGATGTTTCGTTAGGTTACCCTTCGGTGTGCATTCTTGTACTCGATTAGGGCTGCATGCAACTTATCTCCCCTGGTCATTTGTTATCTCTGTAACGATGGCGTCCATCCCGGGATTATATTTTAACTGAAATTCTACTATCAAGCCGCATCCCTTAATCACATACTAATATTCGACAATTGTAATATCATCTATATTGTATCTAACAATACGATCTAGGAGCCTGTAGATCCATACTATGTAATATAATGAACGGCAAGCGGAAGTAGGTCTACCATACCATATTATTGGAACCGTGTCTGATGGCATTGAACTTGTACTTCAGACAAATATCAAAGCTGGACTAATGGATGAACAGACGTGACCATATGATATTCTCTACATCTAGATGTTATTTCTATGTATAATTGGTATCGTCTTCTAATTATATTTGTCACACGGCTTTTACACGTAGGCGCAATATTTGATTTCAACAATAATATGAATTTACAGTGATTTAGAGAATACGCAAGATCTATATTTTCTTTTTCAATTGTTACTTACACGTTACACGGGACGAGGAAATCGAGGAAATGTTAACTGCTGTCCATGAAATGCGATGGCCGGAAGGAGAGAATTGAATGTGAATTCCGAAAACGATGATTAGATTCTTATTTGATAGCACTTTTCCTTGGGGAACGTCTTAGCTTCCACGAAAACAAATTGGCATTCATCGTACAAAAAGAAACCCGGATTAGTATTCATATTACCATTATACAGTTTGTTAGTGGAATGCTGAAGGTGTAGATCTATACAAAATACATCTCATAAATATAAAACGCGTATAAACAATATTAGTTTGATCACGAGCATATATTGAATCAATATACAGTGTACTCTGTATTGTCCAAGTGCAGAACAATATGAATGTCACTGAACGACAACGCTATGTCCAGGCTTCGGCACGTGTCTGGAATGTATATCTAGTGTTAGCCCTTTAATAATAACAATATGTGTAGCAATATTCAATTCAAATTATCATAGGGACCTACTAACAAAAGTAAGCATTTCGAACTATGGTCTACTATTCCCAAGCATTTGGATCAAGTTGAAACAATTTGCCAACTTGAAACAATGCGACGTTCAATGTCTGCCAAGGAATTGCCGTTTGTATTTCGAACCCAGGCAATATTAAAACACGTCAAGTATATACAGTATTCTTTAAAATGTTAATTATTTCTATAGAAGCATGTCCTGGATTGGTTCCATAAAACGATTGTAGCGTGACGAGTCGGGATTCATGATGTACATGCAAGGAATTACGACTCGAGTAGCGCTACGATCGTTCTGTGGAACAGGACGTATATTAACTCTATCCATAGACTACACGACTGCTAAGGTTGGAGTTAAGGTTACCTTAGAGTTACGACGTTTAGTACAAGAGGGCACAATACCCAGAACCTTACAATTACCTCCTTTGCATGCCCTGAATATCTTGTATTATATTAATAATATAAATGACATACCTTTAACGTAGTATGACAGGTTAATACGCCAATAGTCTACACGCGCGTGGACAACAGTTGCGTTATAATTAAATATCGTTTATAAATAATACGAAACATATTCGTGCTCTGTGAAGCGTGTTCGAGTTGCACAAAGGCATCTCATTGCAAAGCAAAATATGAAGGGTTCTCTTCTGTGTTCCAGTATGTCTTAGTAGAACGGTGATAGTGATCAAGATGCTACTCAACGAATGATATTATACTCAAAAACTGAATAAGTACATTATTAGTATTGGTCAGTAAAAGATCTAATTTAATCGAGCATTGATCAATGTAATGAAGCACAGCAAACACAAAATTCATATCTTACAAAACCAAATGTATTTACTTTAATTTTCTGCACCTTTTTTTTCTTGTCAGATACTCAAAATGTTTCAGCCTACGGATGTAATAGACATTATTAACTTGCATCAACCGGGCATTGATTAACTGTTTTCATATTTCATTAATCACAGCCCCTGCTCTGTCCTTTATATCCGGCTGTCTACTGCAGGGAGGTACATAATTAATACACGCCGTGTGTGGATCTCACAACTGGTTAAGCTGCATGCAGAACTTGCCGTATTTGTTTAACTTTGAAAAGGACACTTCTTTTTAAAATAAATAAATATGGAAATAGCCATCTCCTAAAATCGATTTAACTTAATATCAGAGGCTATAGCATTCTCGTAACAGATGTAATTCATAATTATTGTATGCATATTCTACTGTCAAGCTTGCGTCCTGAAGCCGTTAATGTGAATGTCTGTCTATACGTCCTCACAATGTGTGGTACATGTACTAGATAAATATATAATATACATGTAGTTGAAATGAGAGGACGTCCAAAGCGACAATCGTTGTATAATAAGCTATCAAACTGTTAGCTACTCTTCTAGTTGTTAGCTACTCTTCTAGCGTGATGGTGAAGTATGCATAGGCTAATACTACAAACGCATGACCAATGATTACTCAACATCTGTCAATGATGTCATTAGACAATGGTTCGTTTGTTTAAGAGATAGGGGATCTCATATAATACTGAATTTATCAAACGAGATTCTATTTATCACATAACTGTAGAAACTATTGTACTTTCAGTCACAAACACTATAATAGACAAAAGTCTTGAGAAATGAGTTAAAGCACGTGGAAAAAATATAATTCCAAGTAAATACGTACATATTAATGAATGTGTTTGCATATTTAATTGAAGAAATCTTTTGATATCGCGTATGAATACAAATCTTTTTGTGTTATTGCACTAGTGAAAATATTAATATTTATAACATGGGGTTATTGCACTCCAAAACTCCTATATTATGTGATAAAATTGTCTACATGAAAAACAGTGTAATGGCACCAGTATGCATACATATTCAGCAATGTAAAATTAAATATACATTTTTATTTTTTAATTGGCGTTGTGTTGAAACGCAGTGAAAGTTACAAAGCCTTGAAAGGTTACAGGGATGCTAAAATGATGATGGGACACGAATAATCTCGACGAGGACTCGACCTAACACAAGGCGTAGCTGACGACACTTCACCCCAGGATGTCGCAAATCAAGAATGATCGTACTATTAATACTGTACGTCTCTGTGCACATTCGTGTAACATGTATTAGCCAAGGTATAGTAGGTCATAACAGGTCATGAAATAGATGCACAACTCATAACGCAACACTCTTGTCATTGTTTGGAAAGGGCATGTTGATTATACTGCTACAGTTGCATAACCTGGGGGTCCTCTAGTCTAATTATACACTGCACAGGAAAACAGATAGTATATACGAGATGCTGAAAAGTTTACACGAGCACATTAGTACAAATGTGACACGGAACGGAAGGATTAACTTTCAGGCCAGCGTTTCATGAAGCGGTCGTAGCTGCTGCAGTCCGGGCTTTTACTATAGAAGGAAATGACCAGTTACTTGATTTACGTCAGGACTAGCGCTAGATCTGGCACCTACGACCATTTTGCGACACAGATCTGGTCCTGAGGTTACGAAACGTTTTTGTATAGGATTTCATACAAATCAAATATTACATGTGAATTTATTAATAAAACTTAGTTTAGCATAAATTCTTACTAAAAAAAAAGGTGTCGTAACCTCGGGGCCTGACCCTCATTCCACAGAGTAATCGTAGCGCTACAAGTCGTAACTTCTTATCAACTCCATGCAAACGTACAGGAGTTACAACTCTTGTACCGCTACGATTTTTATGTGAACGGGCCCCTGGTGAATTGCTCTAAATATGACGTAAACCTCAATTTACGCCCGTATTAGCGGTAGTCCTACTACCTTTTCGTGAAACGCAGAGGTGATGTGTTTCTCGCGTGATGTTTTAATCATGTTAATATTGTTATCAAACATTGCATGATTAGCGTTATAACATGCACTTCACCGATCACACGTTGTTATAGATGACTTCCTGGTGTCGGTTGTATAGAGAAAACATTTCACTCTGGGAAGAGTTATTTACCTGAAGTGACAGTTACACTACGTGACGTGCTATACGTCATGATAATTTACCAGAAGCCAATGGAGGATTCCGTGTAAAATACCATTCGTATTACATTATTTACCTTACCAGCTGCTTGAAGATTATCTCTGATTTACTTTACTTTACAGACTTACTGCTATTTACTTTACAGACTCACTGCTATTAACCTTACAGACTCACTACTATTAACCTTACAGACTCACTGATATTTACGTTACAGAGTCGCTGTTAATTACGTTACAGACCCACTGCTATTTACTTTACAGACTCACTACTATTAACCTTAAAGACTCAATGATATTTACGTTACAGAGTCGCTGTTAATTACGTTACAGACCCACTGCTATTAACTTTACAGACTCACTGCTATTTACTTTACAGACTCACTGATATTACGTTACAGAGTCGCTGGTTACAGAGTCGCTGTTAATTACGTTACAGTCGCGTATGGGTGAAATATTCCCGCTTCGATGTAAAGCACCAATTCACTTTACCTTGCAGACTAATTGTTATTTACATAAAATGTTATAAAGATTTACTGCAGAAATTATACTGTTTGTTATATAGACGAGTTACTAGAAGTATATATTTTTTTGTTATAGGCCAGTAAACGGAAAACAACAACTGTGATAAGTGATTCAAATATAAAACAAAGAATTCCCCTTGAGAAATACAACTTATTTCCTATTTCAATGACAATTTCATAATGAGCTGGTTGAGTCTTGTCACCGTACCTCATTCCGATCGAAGGTGAACCACGGTACGTTAATACAGTGGTGTAATCTATATCAATACAATAGTGTATCCGGTACAATTTACATCAGGTAACAGCGGCACCAGCCCCTGTAACGTTTATGATAATTATAGCACTAAATTAGCGTAAAATTTAGCTGGAAGTAACCGCTGTTGGCAGAGCATGTATTTACATATGTAACGCTAATAATATACTTAGTTCTGTTACAAGTGTCAGTAATAAGCAAAATCTAAACCGAATTACCGATACGAAAGTACTCCACTTAACTCGAGCAGATATCATGCACTGCATGCATGTAATAAATGTCAACAGTTTTCTTTAAAAATTTAATCAAATTAATCAAATACAGCATATCAGTTGAAGGGTCTATTTTTCTTTATCTTGCTTCAGTAATGAGCAACTGACACTAGCCGATTATTAAAACAGGTCCAGCAGAGTTAACTAAACGGATTGTAACAAATAAAGGCTAGCCTTCGTTTCACGAAAGGGTCGCACCGTAGTGGTAACTGGCGGTGTCTTTTTTTTCTTTTTTTTTGGACACGGTATTCTATTTGGCCTCGGGAGTGATTATCATTATAGATACTGTATTATGACGTCAATAACGTCATGCGGGAAAAATCATATCTTTTTTATTCAACGTCTGATTTGCCGTCAACACTGCCAAGTGTAATCATCTGTGATGTGTTGAGAATGACAGATACTTATACTCATACCTGAAAAACATTACCTTTTTACTACTTACAATGTGTTCAGGTATTTCTTTCTATTTACTTAGAACATGGTTGCGTGCTTCTGTCTGTTGCATAGCACGTGTTCTGTCATTTATGTCTGCATACTGAACACGTGTTCTGGTATTTATGTCTACCTACTTACTGCATGTTTTGGAATTACTATCTCTTTATTTAGTACATATTCGGATATTAATACCGGCTTAGTATACTCGCGTGTTCGGGTAACATAACATACGGTAATGACCCCGTCTGGAAACGGAAGTATCTTAAACCAAAAAGGTGAGTGTAATGCTGACGGCTATCCATGATGATCAGATCGAATGGACGATAGCATATAGCGTTCAGATTTCTGAGCATGATTTAGGTCACTCCATTGATACATTGATATTTGCCCGAACAGAAAATAACAAGTATTCACTGTAGGGAGATCTAGGTACAAACATTCCAGCTCTTCAGCAACCGCGCTGCGCTGGTAGCGATCTCATGTATCTGAAATCAATACTGGAGGAGTATAATAATTATACCGATACATATATTCTTTGCAACGAGGAGCATGTTTTTGGTATACTATTTGGCCCCATGTTCTTGGAATATAATACACAATAAAGGCATGCAGTGTTTCACAATGATCTACCATCTCAGCAGTGAGGCAGTATAGACAGAATAAAGGGTACATCATGATTACATAGACATACTAATTCGTCCTATGTTCTTGGAATATAATAAACAATAATTCTATAATAACAAATACAGTGTTTGGACGCCATTGTTATACTGGCAGATAGGACAAACAGTTATTACACTATCATTAGCACTTTTACAATACTGTCGAAATCCGTTGCACATAAACTACACCATAATATACATACAAGCACTGGTTGTATACATCAGTATGCATTCCAGAAACATTGCGTACCGTCTTCAGACAACCTGCTTTGTGTTTTACTCGAGTAAATGTTTTCATTAAATCGAATAGTTCGTCGCCGAAAGTATTACCCCGCGGGCCCACTACACGGATACAATTTCAGTGCGAATAAACAATACATGCATACGGGGTCCTCTTCGTCGGTACTACCACAGTGTCCGTGGATATACGGATCCAATGCTGATGTCATTATGAAAAGAATTACATGAATGTCCCTAAAACCGCCCATACAAACAGGATATCCCGAAGAAACCTCTATGTAACAATGGTTGAGGTTTCACAGTGATTCGTAACCTTAGAATATATTTTCAGTGTGTTGGGTATACATGTATCATATTAAACAACAGTCGGGGTGGGGTCATAAAGGCAAAGCAAATCTTTCTTCCTCAATATATAAGCATGCAGTAGCTTATAATACATCCAGAAGGTTAGCTTCCCACCAGCACCTATACCTATTAAAATAACACTTGTAAAGCATGGTGACAACTCAAACAACGTCCATTACGTATTTCTACATAGATTGACAACATAGTATCCACGTAAATGTAAATGACGGATTATACCATCATAATACAACATATAGATATTGAACGGTGATACTCAACAGGTTTGAACATGCCAAACATGAAATCAAGGCAAATATAAATTTATACTATAAGATGCAAATTATTAAATAGTATATTCATTTGCATTGTATAGTATATAATACAATATATCGCAAGCCCTACGATACAATAATAACAGTTTTTCAGAGTCATTAATAGACCAAAATATGGTGTACGAGTATTGGGGCTTATACCCGTATCCTGTACTGGTACATCAGTTCGATTCCTATGCGTTAGCTCATGCGACACATTAAATAATTAATGATAGGAATAGTCTTTCACTAGTATGTACTATCACGTGATACAGTATGTAAGTATACATTAACAATATATAGTCAATATATGCCTCAAAGGATAGTGGCTATTCTCTGTCCACGGTAAGACATTGGGCTCGGGTGGATAAGTCGGTTAACAGAGTAACACTAAGTTAACAGGGTGAATCTGGCCTGTTGACCTTCATAGACAACTTTGCCATACCTGAATACACTTGCCGGTACTCAGTCTGGATAACATTCAATCAGCTGATAATACAATAGTCCCGTGTATCTATCTATAGTAGATCACGTGCTTTTTTATGATGCAATAACAATATTAGTAACGTGGAGTATCCCACACATCCGCAGTGTTATGACATTTACTAGTATCATTACTCATTGAATTAGCGAGTTAAAAATCTTCGACAGAGAAATTAAATCAGGACACCTACCTTTACACGCACTTATGGTATTTCCCTAAAGAAACAGCTGGAAAACATATAAGTCTTAACTGGGAAATCCGTATCGGGAGCCTACCACTTTTGTGTAGGGGTGCGAGTTTGCTATATTGACACTTCCCAACTCCTTACACGTGCTAACTGCTGTGGTCAAAGCCACGTTTCTACTGGTATACGAAATTCTGCTGGATTCGGATCATTCTGAGATCATTGCGGAATTTCAAGAAAAGTGCCAAACATACCTTTAGTCAAGGGTGCTTCTCAACCCGTCCACTACACTATAAATTTGCTATATCAATCATGGTTGTGTTCTTCTCGCAAATATAGTGTTGGCTTTCCGATTTCAGCAGTGATTTGTTCGGGCAGGAAAACTGCCAATGCCTCTCTGGGAAGAATAATTTGGTAAACAAATGTTCAACGGTGACCGAAATCAGTACGTGACTGCTGACCACAGATTCGCCAGAGGACACGAGCGAGTCCGATTCCAAGACGGTGACCAATCTAGTTCCAGTTGAATTTAGGGAACACCTATTCTAGGTTATAATAAATATATAGTAGTGAGAATCACGATATGTACCTATCTAATGTGTACATCTAACAATAGATGGACAGTGGCTAGTTCGCCTAAGCCTTCTTCCAGTCTTGTGTTGATTCCTATCGAGTACACGGTATTCCATGTCGGCAAGTCATGTGACCGCCTATCCACCAATCAATAATGCCATAACAAACCAATGGTGGCTATTTATAGTACATAAGGTTAACGGGGAATTCCTCATTTTTTTTCTTTCTCTCTAAATCGCCTGGCTTCAAGTGTTAATGATGGTCACTTTATTATGTAATTTAAATAATAACTAGTGGTTTAAAAATAAAAAAATAAATCCTTTTAACTGAATAACTAGATATGTATCTGTTGTCTATGATAAAAATTGATGTGCATCTTTAATGAAATGAAGGTACAGTGCAGATTTTAAGTATTTTTATTTAGATGACAACTATAACTAATTTAAATTCTAAATACTACAATATCACTACATGTATATATTTTGCTTAGCATCATTATCAATAGAATGCGCATCATTTGTTTTCCGTATACAAATTGAAATAAAAAAACAAACTAAAAGTAAATCAAAATTAAAAGAAAGAAAAAACGGTTGTCCGACAAGATTGAAGAAACAGATATTTTGTTTTTGATTTTAAAAAATCACTAATGGTTACTTTACATTGGATTCTAGTAATTAGTTTTTACCGCACTAGTCTGACTATAGAAACTTAATTATACCGCACTAGTCTGACTATAGAAACTTAATTACTTCCAAAACATTACGCTTGTTTAATAGTAAATTAAAGTTCTGGTTTACAAACAACAACATGTCATTAGTGGTGCCTGTCCTCAGTAGATACGAAGCAAATGAGCGAAAAGTTATAAAACTTACTGGTTTAAAGCTCTCCCGTCGCGCTGGTATTGAAACACATCTGTTTCTGACAGAGGACAGGGGACAAGTCTGACTTTTACAACACGTGAAGGTACCCCGTGACGTAAACGTCTTGCCGGGTCATACAATAGCCATTCATATGTGTAAAACGAGTGTCAGGCATAAAAGCTGTCATACCGTCTCTCGTGGGGGGGGGGGGGGGGGGGGGG
>JAUTBT010012986.1:0-43141 GCA_032361225.1 Lepetodrilus schrolli
ATTCAGCACTACGGATGTTGCGGGTTTCCTTCTGCCCTAAACTGACAAGTCGTGATATAAGTGAAAGAATCTTGAAAACGACTCTAAACCCCAATTAAAATAAACAACAACAAAAACTTAATGTCAAATCATTGCAATAAATTCACAGACATGAAGCTTATTTATTAAAAGTACAGGAGATCCAAGGTCAAGATATCAAGCAAATAACTCCTTATAACTATCCTAGCATACAATTTGCAACCTAGATAATGTTCTATATTAGGAATAAATCATAAACATGTTTGATTGAGAAGTAGATACTTCTTCTTTGGTGCATGATTTATGGAACACTTGTTTGCCCCAAAA
Source organism: Lepetodrilus schrolli (assembly GCA_032361225.1). Taxonomy (NCBI): domain Eukaryota; kingdom Metazoa; phylum Mollusca; class Gastropoda; order Lepetellida; family Lepetodrilidae; genus Lepetodrilus; species Lepetodrilus schrolli. Next base: position 346 of record JAUTBT010012986.1, read on the forward strand.
TGCATAATTCTATATTAATTTTTGTTTGGTTTTGTTTGTTTGTTGACATTAAAGGTGAAGCAGACAAGCAACCAGCACAAAATGATCCAGTAAAGTTGGAACAGAAAGAAGAAAATATCACAATAAATTCCAAATCAGGTTGGTACACATTGAGTAATGGTAGACCATATATATTTTTATTGACTCCAATAAGATTGTTATTTGTTTGTGCATAGATAGTTTCTTCGCGATTGATAGTTTCTTCTCCATTGGTATCATCACATATGGGTGAAAGATTCCCGCTGACATAGAACAATAATTCACTCACTCGCCATTGGTAAATTCAATAACAAGAATAAAAATAAGAAAAGTTCAGACACATTCCACTCTATCATACAAAATATTATAGTTCCCTTCATAAATTGTAATTTAGCCATTATTAATTAAAAAGTAATAATTAAAAAGTGTGACTTTGATTAACTAACTTAGGAATGGTTTATTTAGTCTATATTACATTTTCACAGGTTCATCTGCGGCAAAAGAAGATTTAGAAGATTGGTTGGATAGTGTTCTTGGAGATTAATTTACTTAATTTAACTTGCGGTGTACTGTATTTATCCATCTTATTTATCAAAGCATTATGTTGATCCATTTAAATTCCTAGTAAATCTAGTGAAGTGAAATTATAGAACTGCAGAATATGTTTTCAATAGTAGACATAACAAATTATAATGCACATGCAGGATAATGTACACTATATTGACTTTTGAAAATAAGACATGCCAATGTTTTTGTCAACTGTATAATTATGTCTGTATAAAATATATAATATTCCAAATGACATGTGAAAGTGTGATTATGGTTGCTAATATACTTCAAAGTTGTGTTTGAGCCAGAAACTAATTTCTTTTGAGAAATTGTGAAATGTATATATATATTCACATACTGAAGAGGTGTGGACGGATGGTAGCGCAATGGTACAAAGTTGGATTTTGGAGCCAAAGGGCCCGAATTCGGAAGCCCAGCAATGTTGTGAAAGTTACATTTCTGACGCAATATTGATAGGATGTGCTGTCTGTAGAGTGGCAATGCAGTTATCATCCTTGGTCTGTCAGTACCAGCGGGTGCTCGCAGGTTTACTGCAACAATCAGCGCTACAGATGTTGTAGGTTTCCTCCTGCCCTAAACTGACAAGCTGTGATATAAGTGAAATAATCTTGAACCGGCTCTAAACCCCAATTAAAAAAACCAATAACAAAAAAAACTCTGTTTGTTTCCTTCTACATTCTAATAGCTAACAAAGAGAATCATTGACAAGTTACATTTTCTTTTATAAATTTAGTTATTTAAATTCTCATAAAAAGTGTAATCATGTTGTCATTTAAAAGTACATCAAATTGCATGAAATTGAAAATTGAAAAAAATAGTGCAGACAACATCGCTCAACAGTAAGGATTGTCTGCCTGCACAGGACAGGTATTATCCACAGGAAGAGAAGTGAACTTGCCCAGATTAACAAGCCCTTTACCTACAGGACAAGTAGTTTCATGTCCGACACGACACAGGGACAGGTGCCTCAAAAAGTTAATGTAGAGCCCTGGACAAACACAAAAATCATGTTGAGATATTTAAAACATATTTTCCTCTTTAAAAAAAATGATTTGCCAACATCCCTGAATGACAATATTTAAAATAATATATATCCACTTGCATATTGAATGAACTATATCAGGTTGAGTGGTGTGTGTATAATTTAAATATTATATAATTCACTCAAAAAACTTGTAATTTTTGTTGATGAATATGGAACAATGGTGATCAATAATTTGGACAACTTTCACTTTTGCAGGAGCAAGAGCATGAACCAATGGCACATTCTGGCTATCGCAATTTCTTCTGTCTGCTTCATGCTTCCTTGGCAGGTATATTATGAATTGTACCACTGGTTCTGTATGGGGAATTAGGACATTATGAATGTAGGAAGAGTTTAAAGTGACAGGCTGCAATATCAGTGGAAAATTCTTGAAATTCTAAATGGCCATTTCATGCAGATGTATCATCATCGTTCACTATAGTTACTGTAAATCATGAAATTTACGTGAGCAGGATATTAATGCGAACCAATGTATGGTCAAGTTTAATTTATGCGCATTAGAGAAGTGCAATTTCAGACCAAATCAACCAATATACCCTAATTTTGCGCACACACGTAGCATGAAACTGACACACCATAATCTGTATGGTGTATAGCATTAAAATAAGGATATGTTGTGGTAATCTACTACCACATAAAATTAGCTTACTTCGGGTACACATTAATTAATCAGTTGTTTTTAGGAAAGTAACATATTATCATACTAGACTGGTTTTAACACTGTTTAGTAGTATGATCATAGCACATTCTTTAGAAGTACTGCAAAGCGTTTGTTATAAGACTTTCTTCGTGCAAAAACATGACTTAATCTGGTATTGTCTACCTGACAGCGAAAATTACATTGATGCATTTATATCTAAAATCAAGAGGTTGCATTCAATTAATGATGCATTGTTATAATTTATATAAGTGATTTACAGTATTTAAAATGATAAATTATTATTATGAATATTTTTATTATTATCATTTCTTATGATTAGAAACTACACATTTTATTATTATTATGACTACTACTATTACTACTACTACTACTACTACTACTACTACTACTACTACTACTACTACTATTACTATTACTACTACTACTACTACTACTGATTAAACCAATAATTCACTCACTCACTCTTCTTACTACTACTTTAGGGCAGGTGGTAGCACAATGGTAGAATGTTGGACTTCAGAGCTAATGGCCCCAGGTTCAAGTCCTATCCTAGAAACCTGGAATCAATGTTCATGAAAGTTACTTTTCTGACATGATCATGATAGGATGAGCTGTCTCTACCTTGGCAATGCAATTACCATCCTTGGTCTGACTTTGTAATTACCAGCCGGTGCTCACATGTTTACTGCAACATGCAACGCTACAGATGTTGCAGCTTTCCTCCTGCCCTAAACTGACAAGCCGTGATATAAGTGAAAGAATCTTGAAAGCGGATTTAAACCTTAATACAAACAAAAAGCACACAAAACATACTACTACTACTATTATTGCTATTTTATCATTATTAACCTGAGAAATATGAATTGTTTGTTGTAGTAGTGTTTGTATATTCTGTAGCTCAGAATGTTTTCTTTTTGTTCCCAGTTTGCCCAATTTACACTGCTAACTCAAGCAATGTCTGTAATGGCAACGTATATTCTCCAATACATCGACGACAGGAAACTGAAGACTATACTCGCAGGACAGTCTGTAAGTATCTTGTATATTTATCATTCTACATGCTGGTAACAACCACAGGTACCCTAATATTTCACAATTTTCCCACTGAGAGAATAAGTATCTATACTCAAAATCAAATAAAAGTGCACCGATCAATAATTGCTAATAAAAGTAACAACATTTATTTTACATGTTACTTATGAGATGTATTGCATAGTAATAGTATACATAAGTAAATACCCTAAAAATAAAGTTTGTGAACTTATGTTGTTATATGTAATGCCCAAGCAATCTCAAATGACGATGTCTTCAAGTTAATGGATTTGTTTGGAGTGTTCGACGGGCACTGATTCCTGCAGTATGAAGTCTATGCAACATTGTAGCAATTACTGCATATGAGATTCCAGCTTGTGCAATTCCTGTTGAGCAATACGTTGCATCTTTACATGTTTTTCTTTCCAACTGAACTGTATTCTTTCACTTAAAAATGGTTAAAAAAATGGGGTGATTGTGAAATGCATGATACACATGTTATACGAAGCACGTACACAATTCATAATAAATGCATTTCAAGCGAAAATACTCGTGATAATACTGTTTTTTGCAACAATTATTATTCACTTGATCAAAAACGATATCTCTATAGAAAAATTATATTTAAATTAAATTAGGCATTTCGATTTGGGCATAATTCAATTGGTGTACTTTCTTTGGATCGTGAGTATATATGCACTTATATGGTTTCATGGATGTTATTGTATACAGCGTGTATTCAAGAAAATCTGTATTACTTAGTCTCTTTTTCTTTCTTGATTTGGTTCATCTGCTGCTTCTAAAATACAATAAAATAACAGTATAATACATCTACTTCATTGGTTATTGAGCTTTGGTGAGGACATTTGCATTGCCGCTATGTCATGCATACAATTGTTTCATTAATATTACGAAATTTGAGCACATCTGTCACGTCAAATCTTTTTTTTTAATATCATCAACCTGATATCTTCTACAATATGACTAGTAATATAATCTAATAATTGCTAATGGTGTAATGTAAACCACAATTTTTGTATTTTATATAATATTTCCTCCATTTCAGCTCGGACTTGTTGCAAGCTACATCCTTCTGTTTGGAAATGAGATGCTTTTGACATCGTTCTATGCTTCGTGTCTCATGTCTATGTGGGTATGCATCCACTGACATTGTCTTTTTAATTAATCCAGGCCATTTTCAAGTATGGTTAGGTCAACATTTAAAAATATGTTTGTTTCATGTGTACTACAGACCTAATTTAAAAACATTCTACCTACCTTTCTAGGAAGTGGAACCTGAAACACAGATATTTTTAATTGTGGCCTAAGATTTTCAAATTTGTTACACATGCATTTAGTGATGTTTCTGCTCTTGTTAATCCTTGTGCTTCTATTGTCTATTAACTGGTGTCATCAATATTTCCATAAAATGTATTATGTAAATATGAAATTTTGTGTGCATCTCAAGAAAATAAGTCTATTACATTACCTAGATATTAAATAGGCAGAATAATCAATTTCCCACAATAATGTCGAACCACAAATTCAGTATAATTCTCATTCTGTTGAGTTTATTTGAGCATTATTATTTTTCTTTCAGATTATTTTATTCCTTCATCCATATTTAGAAAAGTTACGCTACAGAATTATTATTATGGTGAGTATATTCAGTGGATTACAAATTTCAACATACAGAATAACCAAGGATATGGTTAAGCCAGTAATAATATAAGTTGTCAACTCGTCCCTTGGGGTATATGGAATGATGTACCATGTTTAAGAGCCCTTGTACCCACAGCCCTTGTGCCTATCGGCTCTGGGTACAAGGGCTCTCGAGATGGGTACATCATTCCATTAACTCTGAGGGACGAGTTGACAACAAATTTATCCTATCGTCTTGTTACTATCCATGAACACAATATCTAAATATTCAATTAAATGTTTGTCTGCCTGGAAAAAGTGGTAGGCCGGTTTGGCCATACGTAAAAGTTGTGACCTCATAGATCATTGCGATTGCCCTCAATTCGTATATGTTAGAAAGACATTATGCCATTGTCATAGCACCAGGAAATAAGTTAAATATTTGTAAGCCTCCCAGGCGGGGTATATGGAAATTTGTAAAAGTAGCGTAAACAAAAGAAACTTGCATGTAAGGTATGATAATACCTTTGTACAAAGCATTTTATCCCAGTATTGTCGCACCATGATATGTCGAGCAAATATAGCTGATAGCAGTCTTAATATGCCATTAAATGAATACAAGGTATGAAGAAAATGTCTGAGCTGGTGAGAGATTACAACAGTGACATTAAGCAGCAATTCGCTTGCACTCAATATCTGCATATTCCTAGAAATCTGTGATAATTTTTTTAAGATTCTCGTGTTACGAAAAGTGTGATTGTCCTCTGAAAATTGATTTGCATTTATATTTCAGGGTGTAGAAGGAACAATTCTAGCAGTGGGCACGGTCAGCTGTAAGATAATTATTGCCAAGCTGCTCAATGTTGCTGATGATGTAAGTAACTTACCAGGGACAGATGGTAGCACAATGGTAGAATGTTAGAGCCATATGTCCTGGGTTCAAATCCCATCCCGGGCGCCCAACATGAATGTTTGCAAAAGTTACTTTTCTGATATGATCATGATAGGACTGACTGTAACATGGTAATGCAGTTATCATCCTTGGTCTGTCAGTACCAGTTGGTGCTCGAATGTTTACCGCAACATTCAGTGCTATGGATGTTGCAGGTTTCCTCCTGGTCAGTTTCCGGTGATTTTCTGAAGGCACATTTCCAAAATACAGTTACCAAAGGACTAAATTAATTCATTATCAACTCAAACCCATGAAGATCATGTTTGTATTTCCAGAAATAAATAACAACGACTTATCTATGATTAAACTTTTGCACTGTTAAATGCATCTAGTGATGTTCTATAAATACAGTCATTTCATACATGGAAAAGATTGATATTAACTTTGATCTACCTTATTATTCAGGCTCATATTGGGGAAATATTGAGGAGCAAGTTCTCAGACTTCAAGAGTTTTCATACTATGATGTACACCTGCGCTAGGGAATTTGACTTCATTGAAGAAAGCGTAAGTAGCTGGTTTATAAATTTGCAATTTTCACATTGAGCAAACAGATATTATGGAACTAAGATTGCCCAATATGCATGATTGTTGATTGTCCGATAATAAAGTGGGCCATTACCACGACGTTTAGATAGCTGAACTATACCTGGAAGATGGCTCATGCCCTTCATCAAAGACCTGATATTTTGGCTTGGTGAACTAATGATTATTTAATAGTTTTGACATTTAATAGTTTAGCATGAAATGCATTGGCACCCCTATTTGGTAAATTATCTTGGTAAATATACTCACGATCAAAAGAAAGTACATCAAAAAGGGTCAATTTTCACATGTAGGTGTGTGAAGAAGATCATCTGGCCTAGATTTCTCGAAACAAGCTTGATTTTGAGATTTTGCCGAAGCTGAGATTTCTCCCTCTGACTCAGTGGTGTAACTTGAGTAAAAACTCATCTAAGATTTTATTCGTTACAGCACTGAGTTAATGGGAGAAATCTCAGCTAAGCAAAATCTCAAACTCAAGTTTATTTCAAGAAATCGGGGCCAGATATGTTATTAATGGTGTAAAATTTCTTATTTCAATTTTGGTTAGGTCATACAGAAGTTGTTGTTTTTTCATTCGATGGTACCGAGATAATCTACTAAATAGGGGTGTCGATGCATTTCATGCCAAATTATAACTATAGTTATAACTGTGGCTAAATGTTTGTTTCCTGTGTTACAGTCAATATGGAAGATGATCTATACTCTCGTGCTTCCCTGTGCCAGCATTGTCTTCCTCGTCATTGTATTTTATGTAAGTTATGGCATTAATGAAAACCTTGTTTTTGAATATACCTTTCTATTTAGATACTTAACGACAATGTATTTAACAGTTGTGCATGCAACTTTGAACAATGTATGTTTATAAAAATTAGTGTTTATAACAATTATTGACAATTATATTGATCAGTTATATTTATTTTTGTGTTGGACCTGACCGACTGACTAAAATATCAAATTATATTTATTTTTATGCTAAAACTATCACAGAAAATCTCTAAACCAGGGAATTAATTAAATTTTTTTTTTTATTTAGACTACTAGTATGTTTTTCATTTTTTAAATTTAATCGTATTTTATTTAAATTTTTTTTTCAACTGTTCATAAAAAGCAGTCGTATTTCAATGTCCCCAGACATCTGGAGGGTGCTGCTGAGTTTGCTTTGATTAATGAATTCTTGCATTTATCTATCTTCCAGATTTTGAAATGTGAATATCAACAGTGGAAATCTCCTGTCCTGGCAAATGGTTCAGCAGTGCACACTACCTCATCAGAAAAAACAATAGAGTAAGTTGAAGCTGACATTTCTATGAATAAAGAACATTTGGACTTCAGAGACAAAGGTCCCATGCTCAAATCCCATCTCGGCATCAATGTTAGCAAAAGCTACCTTTCTGACGCAATCATGATAGGATGCACGGTCTGTATTGTGGCAATGCAGTTATCATCCTTGGTCTGTCAGTACCAGCCGGTGCTCGCAGGTTTACTGCATAATTCAGCACTACGGATGTTAATGCGGGTTTCCTTCTGCCCTAAACTGACAAGCCGTGATATATGTGAAATAGTCTTGAAAGCCGATCTAAACCCCAATTTAAAACGGACACGAAAAAACAACATGGAAGAGTGACCAGTTCATGCAATATTCTATGTGAAGTATCCAGTTACAGTGCATTGTAAAAGTGATCAATACTGAGGGTCAGGTGTGATTAACAATTTGGAAGATTCCGAGTCTTCTGTTTGTGGCAGACATAAATTTCACAATGTCATTTCAGAAGTATTTTCTGTCTTAAGACGGTAAATTGTACCACTCACGATCTTTCCCCGAGTATAAATAATGCATAAATATTCAGACTTGGTATATGTAGTGACTTTCAATTTGTGACCTTCACCTTCTTTTTGCTCGTTTCAGAAAATGCAAGCCAGATCCCGAGCTGGTCTATCATCTATTCCAACAGATTGCCTTTGCTTTCATTGCCATCATGATCATGAGATTAAAACTCTTCTGGACACCACACCTGTGTATTATGGTATCGTTGCTGGCCTCAAGAAAGGTATGACTTAACGTACTTTTCCTTGTATAGTATGCTACCATGTATAGTACGCACCCCTTTCTCAAGCAAAAAAGAAACAACATGCAAATTTTGGCAAGATTTTGGTTTTGTTTGCCAATGATAACGGGCCCCAGATTTAGCATTTGTCTTCATTCACTCAACGTAAAACAATGTCACTTACTGACTCCTTTCTTGACTGCAGGTTTTTGGTTACTGTAATGCTCCTTGTCTATCACTAAAAAAATCTCTAATAGTTCAAACACCTGAATTCTGATTTAGATATATTTTCTACACTAATAATACAAAAAATATATTTGTTTCGTATAATGTATTTCATATGGATGAAAGATCGCAAGTGGACATTATCATTATTATTATTATCATACCAGGAAATGCATATAGTATTTTTATTAAGCGTAAGACTTCATGCTAATGCATGCTCGAAGCACCAAGAGCTGAAGGAATAGTTTAGATAAGAAATATGTCCCATGTGGCATCTTCTATTCCTCAATCTTCCACCAGGTTTTGCAAGATCAATTTTTACATTTTCCCCAAACATTTGAGAATGGAAATCGCCCCTATTTGGGTATTTTGATTGATTGAATTAGTGCTTTACATCACAGCCAGAATACTTCACCCATACGTGACAACCTCACATTTTGAAACAGAACACTGACTCTACCTTGTGTCTTCACAGTATTTTGGCTGGGTTGGACGTAGGGAAGCCCACTTCGGGTTGCTAGCGGTGGTTCTGGCAGGCATGGCCTACACTGGCATACAAAACCTACAGTACCAGTGGGGCATCAAGGGGGAATTCAGCAACTACCCCATGGAGGAACTTGTAGAGTGGATTAACGAACATGCACCAAAGGGTAACACTGTTGTTTTTTTTTGTTTTTTTTGTTTCTTTAAAAATTTTTTATTTAGATCTATGATTGTGTTTAATTTGGATTTTTTTTATTTATTTATATTTGTATATTATTTTTTATTTGTTTCTTTTCTTTTTTATTTATTTTTAATTTTTTTTATTTTTATTTTTTATTTTTTTTATTTTGTTTTTATTTATTTATTTATTTTTTTATTTATTTATTTATTGAGATCTATGATTACATTTGATTTTATAATTTTTATAATAAAAAATATATATTTATTGCTATTTGGGCCAGTTGGTCGGTCCAATATATATAAAAATAATAATAATTGAAGATTATTATTTATGAATGATCGGTTGACAGAAAATAATATAATTGATCAATATAATTGTTATTAGCAGTAGTACACATAATTTGTCCGATTTCAGTGAACAATTATTTTCAAAGTACTGCTTGTTAATAGCAGTAATTGTTATATACTAGACTTTAGTTATACGTATTTACCAGTAAGAATTTTAAATTGGCTTCGATTTTATGTCAACCATTGCCTGCTTGTCTTTGTTCATGTCCAATGATAAATTGTGAAGGAACAAGTCATATAAATTATCACAATTTTCTAAAGGCTAGTACACTGTCGGCCGAATATAATATTAATAAAAACTATTTTTTTGTTTTCCATAGTGGAAAGATTTGTGTCTGCAGATTTGTAAACCTAGGAATAAAATAACCATGGCCTTAGGTATATTTATTTCTATTCACAGCATCAAGTTGTTGTTTTTATGTTATAGATGCAGTCTTTGCTGGCGCAATGCCCACAATGGCCACAGTGAAGCTCTGTACCCGACGACCCATCGTTAACCATCCTCATTATGAAGACGCTGGTCTCCGGTAAGACATCCGATCGAAATCTAAAGGTGCACATTCAAATTTTACCTGAAAGTACCGGGTTTGTACATTTGATTTGTCTACACAAGTATATTGGGCAACAAGTAACATTTTCTGCACATCCCACTGGTTTTCAATATTATTATGAAGCAGCTGTTTATTATCAAATTATCATGACATTTTGAATGGATCAAACATATTATTATCACAAATTATCTATACTGTGACAATGCATATGTCATCCTTGGTCTGTCAGTACCAGCCGCTGCTCGCAGGTTTACTGCAACATTCACCACTATGTAATGTTGCAGGTTTCCTCCTGCCATAATCTGATAAGCTGTGATATAAGTGAAAGAATCTTGAAAGCGGGTCTAAACCCCAATTAAAAATATATATATATATTTAAAAAAAAAAAAGAATTATCAAATTATCCTGACAGTTTGAATGGATCAAATATTTACTACAAACGTTTTGTAATTTTGTCTTTTATTGTTATTTCTAAATAGGGCGAGGACAATGAAGGTGTATGGTTTGTTCAGTCGTAAACCTGGTGAAGTTGTGGTTGCAGACTTGAAGAGTTTAGGAGTTCAGTACGTCATCTATGAGCACTCGTGGTGCTTCAGAAGAACAAAGTAAGTTGGGGGTTGTCTTTTTTTAAATTATAAGTCACATTATTACTTTTTTTATATTTTTTATCAGTTACGAACAGCCAGAATGTGACAAAGTAAAAATAATAATAAATACAGTTGGTCCCAGGGCTTCAGGGACCTTTTGAAAATCTGAAAATCGAAAATAATCATGCCACTTTTCACAAGCCCAAAGCTTCAGCTGGGTCCAAAAATAAATAAACAATGCTATTGTCTGTTAGTAATTAGGTGAGAATCAACCTAGGATGTTTTATTTCGTATTTTGTTGGCGAGTTTTGCAGAGAAATAGATGATGCTCACATATCTGTAGCAAATTATGTTCATGGTGTGCTACAAGTAATGCAGGCTTCTTCCTACAGGTTTCCACAACATCTTAAAAGCATGTTCATACCATTGTATAGCATAACGTGCTTAGATCCATATTTCTACTATATACCCACCTGTGAATGGGTACCCATTAGGATGAGATTGAATTGTGAATGTTAACCTTCTAGTGCCTGGCAGCTTGGGTTGTATACTCTCCAGGAAGTTGAGAAAGTATAAGTACATGGATCCACATTGAACCAGTAATAAATAGTGTAGCTCTTTGAGCAAGCACTATGTGCAAGGAGTCTAGTGTCATATAAATAAACATTATTATTATTATTATTATTGCTTGACATTACTGCTATCTTTCAATATGTGAAATTAATGTGTGACATTACTGCTATCTTTCAATATGTGAAATTACTGTGTGACATTACTGCTATCTTTCAATATGTGAAATTAATGTGTGACATTACTGCTATCTTTCAATATGTGAAATTAATGTATTTATTAATGCTTTCCTTCCAGAGAAGGATGTTCGTTGCCAGAGATCTGGGATACCGAAGACATTGAGAACCGAGGAAAGAAGCCATTCTGCGAGATAATTGATGCTAATCCAGAGCCGTTCTTCACACTGCTGTATACGAATGAAAACTTCAAAGTCCTCAAGTTGACATAACACAGACAAAACACTGATATAGCACAGACAAAACTGACAAAACACTGATATAGCACAGACAAAAATGACAAAACACTGATATAGCACAGACAAAACTGACAAAACACTGATATAGCACAGACAAAACTGACAAAACACTGGTATAGCACAGACATAACTGAACATTGATATAGCAACAAAAACCAACAACACACTGACAGTTTATTCTCCAAAAACCACCAACGTTGGTACAAGAGATGCATAAATAATAAATACCCATTCAGTTATACATATGATGATATGACGCAGAAATAACATTGACATTAAGTGAACTAAACTATGGTATTATATTGACTAAACATACACAAAACAATGACTAAAACATGGACTAAACATTGACATAACATGACAAAATACTGATGTAACACAGAAAAAAACTGACATGTGACGGACTAAATATACATAACACAGATAAAAGTGACATATCTCGGACACTGACATAACACAGTAAACTGACGTATTTCACTGACAAACTGACATATATCACAGACAAACTGACATATATCACAGACAAACTGACATATATCAAACTGACATATATCACAGATAAACTGACATATATCACAGACAAACTGACATATATCACAGACAAACTGACAGTATACAAACAGACAAACTGACATATATCACAGACAAACTGACATATATCACAGACAAACTGACATATTATATCACAGACAAACTGACAGTATACAAACAGACAAACTGACATATCACAGACAAACTGACATATTATATCACAGACAAACTGACATATTATATCACAGACAAACTGACATATATCACAGACAAACTGACAGTATACAAACTGACATATATCACAGACAAACTGACATATTATATCACAGACAAACTGACATATATCACAGACAAACTGACAGTATACAAACGGACAAACTGACATATATCACAGACAAACTGACAGTATACAAACAGCAAAGATATGACATTGTATGGACCGAACACTGACAACACTAACATACCAAACAACATTTAAAAGCAACACTTGTAAATCATCTCATTACATTCTCCAATTTGACACCCATTCATATTGTATAATTCATTCATTCATTGCCACGTATGGGTAAAAGATTCCCGCTATGACGTAAAACAATAAATCACTCTCACTCACTCCAATTTGACAACAATTTGTTGGTAAAATATCCACTGTCCAATACCACTGAACAGCCTGATTGTTTCTCTTTGATTGTGTGGGTTTACAGACACGCTGCTTATTTGGTTTGATGGTTAACTCTGAAGTATTGAACATTTGTTTTTTTAATTTGCCATTTAAATGTGTGTATTGTTGTATGCAATTATACATATCAATCAGAACACCCTTGGATTATGTCTGCTATGCTCCAATAACCAGTCGGACCCCGGCACAAATATTCCATCTTTCAAACATTCGAGACCTTTTGCACAATTTGAGTCTACTCGGCCTTTTCCGAAGTTTTATAACATGAGTAGGATTTTAAAATTCTTTTGATAAACATGATCAATCGACTTTTTTAATTTTGTTATTGAAGGCAATTTCTAAAATAAATACTCAACTAATGCTTTCACAAATGGATCAAATTGGTGCCCCCCAAAAATGCATCCCGGGGGAAAAACATTAGTTATATACCGAGTTTCAAACTCGGCTACGTTCTGAGGTTTTCTTTGGAGAAATTTAGCCTGGTTATTGAGAAGAAGAAACGAGGTCCAATGTTATGTTTACATTCAACGTCACGTATGGGTGAAAGATCCCTGCTGTGACGTAAAACAATAATTCACTCACTCACTTTGTTATGATTCTGATTGATGGGAATAATAGCAAATGTTCGAACACAGCAAATATTGCTTAAATTGTTACAGGTGTAATATTTTATATATGTACATGTATAAATATTCATGAGACCAATCACAAACCAACTCAACACTTTCCTAGTACATTATTATTCCATATGATGAATATTTGATATATTGTAAATACACATTGTGTCAGATATTTCTGTGTATTATCCACTTTAAGTTTGGTATAGATGTGTTTGTAATTGACTTATTACTTTATGGTGCTCAATTTTGTGGTTTTTCCCCATTATTTCTATTTGGTATTAATTTTTATATTGTGACAGTCTAGAAAATGATTTTCCATATTTTTATTATGACAGTGATATTATTTTATCAAAGTTCATGTTCAGGATTTTCATCAATATGTATTGGAGTACTTCTAGGTGTTTTATTATCTGAACACTTTTCTTGAAACAATGCAAATATTTTATCGTATTATTCTTTAGATAAAATGATAATACATGTAATAATTTATTTTCTTTCTTTTTACAAACAAAATCTATTTAAATTGTTCAGTGATCTGACTGCTATTCCTCAATTTCACAAAGATAATTATTTTCTATTTTTATCATATTATGTTATCACGGTTGATGTTTGTTCAGGATTTTCATCGAAACAACTGGAGTACTTAAATTTGTATTTTAATATCGGCAAACTTTTCTTGAAAACATGTGAATATTTTAGCATGGAACAAAGTATTGTGCTTCAATTTTGTTTAATCTGAAAAATGGCATGTACATGTATTTATAGTTCTTGTTGTTTTATTTTTATAACTTAATCTTTAAACAAACCTATATCAATTGGTTTACTTTCTTTATTTTGCAAAGGAATAATAGGAAAAAAATATTATAAAAAATTCTAATATTTAGCAGAAATAGATAACCAGCAAATACAAAAGGCACTAATGATTTTCCTCTAAATAAATTTTGTGTGTTCAAATTGACCACCACCTTTTATGTTTGAGGAAAATTTTGTGCAAGGCAAATCAATAGAAAATACATGTATCCAAAAGATATGAACATACAGTAAATAATATATGTATATATATATTCTTGTGAAATCCATTGCTCATAGATGTTGAAAACATCTCCTTAAAAGTCCAACATTCCATGTACAATTTACAAAATGAGTATAGTCATTATATATACATGTATGTGTTGTGAACTATTTATGTGATATACTGAAAACATACAGAAAGTGTTTCTGTACAATATTTACTTAGGCCATGGTTATTTGATTCCCTGGTTTACGGATTTTTCGGTGATCATTTTAGCTCGGGCGGTCAAAAATATTAATAAATATAATTTGATATTTTGGCCAGTCGGTCGGGTCCAATATGAAAATTAAAATAATTAGAGATTATGAATGGTCAGTGGAGAGAAAATAATAATTGATCAATATAATTGTAAGTAATTGTTCTAAACACCTTTACGCATTGAATACTTATCAATAGCAGCAATTGTTATAAATTAGACATTTATTTTACATATTTACCAGTACGGTAAGTAGTCAAATTGGCTTCAACTTTGTGTCCACCATTGCCTGCCAGTCTTTGTTCATGTTCAATGATGGGTTATATGACCTTTTCCTTCACCATTTATTATTATTATTTTTAAAAGACTTGTGCAGTGTCGGTGGAATATGTTTAAAATAATTATTTTCATTTTCCAAAGTGGAAATAAATTGGGTCGGCAGATCTGTAAACCAGTTAATCAAATAACTATGGCTTTAATAGCATAATAATTATAATACTTTATATAAAAATTGTATAATTGAGTTTTGTATCAGGTATACTCATAAAATATATTGGCTGTACTCCATGGTGCTTACATATCTTTTATTTATTTTGTTTTATTTTTAGGCATATTTACTCAATTTTGTCTCTCAGTGTTTTAATTTTGTTTTTCCTAATCTGTGAGGCTAGTAGATCTGTTATTCGACAGGACAGGGAATGTTAAGCCTTTTGAGGGTACACTTGGGGCACTAAAGAAGGGTGTTTTTATTTTATTTAGTTAATGAAGGACTAAGGTGGATTTGAAAATGAAGATGAAGCTGTTCATTGGAAAAAAAACTTCATCAATTAGATCCACATCCATGCATTAATTGGAACACATGACCTTTATCTCTTCAACCCCCCCCAGTTCTCTGAATGTTCTTCTCTATGTTGTAGGAAGGGTAGATCTGAAGAGAGAATATTCATCTCCATGGTGATAATTCTAATATACTACTTTCCCAATGGGTTGCAACTGATCTCTTTTTCTATCATACAAAGGTTGTGTGGTTTTGCAATGAGAACAAAGTGACATTCTTGCCCAATCCTAGTATCTACTGTAGATTATATATCCTAGTATATTGGGGCCGTAAGTTACTGTCCCTATTGTAGTGATATTATTAATTATTGTAGTCATCATTATGCATACTCAGTTGGATTTGATCCTTTGTTAGTTTATCCCAGTTACCAAAATGTGTGTACCATTTGCTCTTCTGTCAGTTGTGTTGAATGTAAATTTACTGGGCCTATATATACTCAACAAAATTAATTAAGAGCCTGTAGACATTTTGGGGCATATAAATTTAGCTTTTTATTATTTTAACTAAGAATTTCCAAACAACTTCCGGCACCAGGTACTCTTCAAGAACTTGCAGATGCATTGGAAGAAGAATGGCACCAAATTCCTCAAGCCAGGTTTCCGAAATTTGGTTTAAAAACTTCCCCAAAAAGTCTCTGCTGGCCCTTAATGTATTTTGTTGAGTATATAAACAATGTATAAGTGTGAATGTGTGTGTGTGCAGTGACCTATTGCAATGTCACCAAATCGGTGGAAGAATGTTATCACTGACTCAGATGTTATCACGACACGGTAATGTATTAACTGTTGGTTATCAGGGTGACTGTGCTATTTGTGATACTCGCGTGCATGTATTACGTTTGAATTATCGCACTAATGTTTGGAATGCACATCCATGGCAATTTTATTTTCTTCACGGAATAAATGTATATATTGTATGTAATGCCCATTAATGTTGCTATAGTGGGTGACGATATCTGTAATAGACCGATATTAGAATATAGTCTGAAATTAGTCGAGATTTGAAGTAGATATAAATGATTGGTCGAGAGCCCATGTCCGCCAAACTGTGCCTCAGAATCTCAAGATTTGCCATAATGCAACATTCAGAGTGAATAAATTAAAATATGAAGTTTGAGTGGCGTCTTAATGTCTAAAATCTCATTGTATATTATAGTGTTGGCAGGATGTACAGTGAACAGATTAGTACATTACATTGTGCTGCTCAGGTAAATCAAGAATCCTGGAAGTATGCATCTGTACATGACTGTAAAAACTGTATTGAAGAATGAACTGTACACAGGAGTACATGTTTGGAAATGGAAGGATTTTCTGGATACTGGTTGCTTGCCAATTAGAAATGTCAAAGATGCAGTTCCTCATTAAAGAATCTCTTCCTAACAACTTATTGTGTTGTGTGTTGTGGTAAATTCAACTGATCAGAATGTTGTGAAAATCTTCAAACTCGGGATATATAGATATGGACAAAGAGTGTACATTTCCAGGTGGATCTTCCTAGCATATACCCGTACTGCGTTATGTTTGTTGTGAAAGTCTTCAATCTCTGGATCTCACCTCACAACACTATTAATGTATGTTAACTCGCACTGACAGACAGACATGATTTTGTTCATTTGAACAAGTGCGTTGGTCTAGAGGTAGCGAGTCTGCTTCATAACCCAGAGTTTGTCTAGCTCAAGCCATGTCACTCTTGAACCGTGTTTAGATCCACACTGCTGAGCAGCGGATCCAGGGAATGTCTTAGGGTTCTGAAGACGCCCCTATCTCTTAAGAGGTGTCTTAGATCCACCCACCCCCACATTTAGGATATTAATAAAGCATTGTAATGAAGGATTTTCATAATATCGTGGACTAATATATCGCTTTCTTAAATTGGAGAATGCATAACATTCCAATATACTTGTGTAGACAATTCAACTGTACATACTTTCAGGTAAAATGTTTGATCATGGTGGAAAATATAAATAAATATACTTTGATATTTTGGACAGTCTGTTGGTTCCAATATAAAAATTATATTTTGAGATTATGAATGGTCAGTTGACATAAGATAAATAAAGCTGATTAATATAATTGTTATAAACACAAGTAAACAAAGTGTTCATATTTGAATGCACAATTATTTTCAAAGTACTGCTTGCTAATAATATATTATAGACTACATTATGGCTACGGATGAAGTTGCCGTTTCGTACAGGCTTTTGTTACCAGCAGCAAATCAAATTGGCTTTGACTTTGTGTCAACCATCGCCTCCTGGTCTTTCTTTATGTTAAATGACGGTTTTCCTTCACTATTTATTCAACATTCACACAATGTTATGAGAAAACGTAGTGGCAACGTTATTGTGTATGGGTTTTTTTAAATATTTTTTTTAATGTTGCCACGTTTAGGAAATCCCCGTGCTAAATTTAGTAACAGTGTCATTGTTAGTGAATCTCCATGATGGAGATTGAAAAGTTGATCGTTTGTAAAAATAAGCGTAGCAGACGATTTTCTCTATAAGAATCGCGATAAACATTGATTGACATGGAAGCAATGTAATGTATTTTGTGGGGATATGATACATGAAAAGTGTGATATTTTGCAAATTATTGCATTGACACTATAATTTGGCACACGCTTCACATTCTGTTGGAGTTCCTCATGGCATACGTCGGTTGACGAATATCCAGACGTAGCTGGTTTCCGCCACCAAAATAAACTTTATGTCAATACTTACTATTGGCGGGAATAACAATAGTTTCTACAGTCGGTGATTCGACGCAATTTTACATTTATGTTGACTGTGATATATTTATTGAAGGTTCATTAATGATCTACATTGTCATTACCCAGATAGCCATCAGCCGGTGGGCCAACGCCCACCGTCGGAAAACGGTTTCACCGATGGTGGCCCACCAGCAGCAGCCACCGTTGGCCCAACGGCTTTTTGGCCTACAAACCAACGTTGGCCCACCGGTGTAAACCACTGTTGGAAGCCATATGGTATTTTGTTCAGGCCGGCCAATGTTAGAAATCCAACTGTGGGCCAGAATTGGGCGTGCATACATGCACATCAATGGATCAACATGTTTTGAGACAGAAATGCAATGTCGATCATTATCTATCATGAATCTAACACATGAAATTAGGAATGTTCACTCCATTTTAAAAACGAGTGTTCATTATTGTCCAAAAAAATAACTTATCTTGAAACATTTAATTAATATATGTTATATTATTATCTGAAAACAAACAAAAATCTATGTTTGGATGAGTATTTCTAGAACTGTTTGCAGGCAAAGATTCGTGAGAGAAAAATGCAGCAGCCGACATTCTGCCATGTCAGTTTCACATATTTCTGATTGCGATAGATGCACAGGATAAATACATATAGAATACTAAACGAGCTTCCTAGTCATGCCATTTTTATGAAACGAGTGAATGATTTTTGTATCTGACGAGCGAAAGCGAGTTTTCAATGTTGATGTTCTGCTGTGAATAACGCGCAATAACACTGTAATTTGAGAGCGTGCAAGGATGTTGTCGGTCGCTTTGGATGGCATTTGTTATAGAAAGGTATTGTTGCATACGTAGTATATTGTTGACCTAAAACTTTACACCGTCGAGTAGGCAAACCAATCAGGAGAGATTCAATGTCTAGACTGTCTTCCTGGTGTACCACATTAGCATAATAAGAGGTCCACGGTGCAGGTCGTAATGTATGTTACGCCTGGCTGGTTACCTTAGTTTATAATTACATAATACTGTCGAATATCAAATACACTCTGCAATGACTTGCAGAAAATGGGGCGCTTCTGACTTGCGGATCTAAATTCGTAGAAAGCTGAATCTGTCTGGAGAGCTCATTAAACGAGTTGGCAAAACGTCTGGACACTTTCCCAGTTATATCGCGCAGAACTGGTATAAATATCATCAGCAAACGTAAGTATGCAATCGAACAAAGTGAAACATTAGAAAATGAGCTTATCGTAGTGATGTTAATAACTTGACACATGTGCTAATAGAGCCAGAGCACGTTTAATGCAAACTATTGTGAAATTAAGCCTTAAATTATTCCCTTAAATTATATTTAAATAATTTAAGGGAAATTGACATTATTTGAAATATTTTGTGGTTTATTTGTGCTTCGGAATATTGCCAAACAGTTTCTAAAAATCTTGGAATTTTGTTACAACTAAGGTCTCCGTACAGAGACATTTGTTTTCCGTTTACCACGGAAATGGGTATACGTCAGTGTCATGGCTGCCGAAGTGATGACTTCGCTTGGGGCGGTGTATTGTCAAATTTAAGCGTTGCAATAGCAATGTTTTGTGTTAAAAGAATGAGGAAGTGAGTATTTGTTACGTTTAACATTAGAATTTCGACATAATCGTTAACAGATCACGCGCAGATCGCTTCAAACCTTAATACCACTTGATGGTATCAGTGTCATTATTATTATTATTATTATTATTATTTATGTATAATGTTGGTATGCTGTCGTAAGCATTGGAAGGAGGATTCTGTTTGTCATGGTATAAATATTGACACTTTGTACAAACAAAAAAATATAACAAATTATGCTACGATTTTTAAATAATACATGACGTCAAGTAAAAGCATGTCTACAAGTCAGTTACTATATATTCTAAATAAAGATAATTTTCGATCAGAATTTATTTCAAGCGATCAGCATTCATAACTTACGGTAGTCATTTACACTATTATTGAATTAATTTATGTCTTGGTCATATTTCCATATTACTACTTTAGTCACGTTTTCTTTTTGCAATTCATACGGTACTTACGGGGAACAATTCTAACTAGCAGTGATCGAATCAATGTCACGGGCATTGTGCATGTGGTAACAGTTTTGTGAAATAATTATCGTTAATTGTTCGCCTGAGGACCGGGATTTAGCCTTTTATATCGTTTGGGGGTAGATTTAAAAAAAAAAAAAGAAACATATTTTTATTCAAAACACATGAATGAGGATTGGTAATCAAGCTGTAGAGCTTATTTTATACCTCTCCTCGTAGATCTAGTCACTGTCTCCAGGTAGATGTGTCCTTGCAGGCGAAGATTCAATGCGTCGGATGACTGACGAGTGGAAACAATAATATAAACAGTGATCAGCTGGTGGTAAGCATGGCAACTAAGATCGCTTACATCAAATATAACTTTTAAAATTAATACTTCAATAGTGTGAAGGAGGGCACTATCGATAATGAGCTACAACGCCAGTAAATTTACCAAGTTCTTTTCACTAACGCGGACCTCGTGTCGTGTGGAATAAAACACCACCGTGGCAGGGATCTTTACGAATTGATCAACAATAAATGTCACAAAATAGACGATGGTTATGCAATAAATAGGTGCATGTAGATTGGAATAGACCGAAGCCATCCTCATTAGACTACATATTGTTGCATATTTTCCATAGCCTAGGCTATAATAACGCAGGCCCGGTTACTACACAATTCAATGTTGGTGTCACAGGCTTTAATTGTTGCGTGCGTGATTCAAAATCATGCCTAAAATGACAAGCACAAAGTCTACACCATCATTGTTCAGTGCATACCTTCTTAGAACTTCGCTGTCGGAATAAAATTGATGTTGTTCTTTGCGGCCATCTTGGATTGCTTAAGATTTGTTTAAGACTGCTGTGGAGGAGTCCTAACGTTAAGACGAAAGATAAGCATTCTTAAGGATATATATTTGAGAATTTTCTTAAAAGTTAAGAATGTTGTCATGGATATTAAGAAATCTTAGCGAGTTAAGAATTCTTAAGGCTTAAGAAAGATTTAAGATGCTTCGTGAATACCGGCCCTGACCTTGTATGGTAGCATGTCTAAAAACAGTTCCCAATATTGGATTTATACGAATTTGACGATGGAAATGAAAGTACACTGAACATTTTAATGTTTGAAGATACCCACGACAGACATGGCACTTCTTGAAGTGGTTTTAAGTATGTGTTTAGGGTTTCTACATAATGGGAAACTATAAATAGCTCTAACCAAGGTCAAGTCAGATTAGATTCCTGCTTCTAGGAATCAATATAATCTCTATAATATTATTCACTCACAAAACGTACGTCACAAATGCCAGTACCGTATTCACCAGAAAACTGTAATTGGTATCATACGTTTTTACGTGACTTCATCTGACTCGATCTGACTGCATCTGACTGAACTTGACACAAAGCTCATGTTCCAAGGTCGATTCTAAATTATACGCCTGTCTATGTGATATTACATGCTATATTTTTCTCACCAAGACAGGTCAATGGAGGCCTTTAGTTATTCGAACTCCTCAAATATACTCCAGTATGTCAGTTATATTATCAGCTTTAGGAAAACAAATTGATTTCAAAGAATTTCTCTGCCGTCATGCTAAGTAATGTTCAGAAAGTGATGTGTAAATTAATGATGTCCTTGTGGTCACTCAAGACCTTATTTTTCCTATCCAGTTTCATTATGTTAGTTGAAACATTAGACGTAGGCCTAATGGATCTCAGATTTGTTGTCATCCTATTCTAATTTGGAAATACAACATATCGTTTCAGTTAATATTAAAGAAAAAAAACTTTCCATATGTAATCACCGCTATAAATAGCCAGCATATATGATGATTAACAGATCATAGTTGAGTTGAAACTACTTCCGAGTCAGAAGAATTAGATAAACCTGTTACGTAATACGGCTTGGTATTCTTGCGTATTTCTCAAATGGGAGCACCATTTTCTATGTCAAGGCACAAAGCTTCAAAGGAGCGTTATAACGATCTGTAGATTGTATAGATTTGCGTACACTAATTCCCATGTCAGAATAGACATGATGCATTTTACAGTTTACTGCCGATTATAGTTTAGTACTCTGGAAATACGACTAGGAAAATATTTGAGTTGCAGCCATAGTAACTTATACGATTGGTTAAACATTTAAAAATGTCCTGCAAAAATTAACTGGGACTTAAATCAATGCACAAGAAAGATTTACTCGCAACGCAATTTGGTTGTGAGAATCCAATTTCCCCAATGGCATGGGCTCTGTTTTATTGGCAAAATGATATATTTCGAGGATTACATCCTTGCAGCTCACTTTGATACTAATATCATCAAATTGGAATAGAAATTCCACCACGAGCTAGCGGATATCTCTTTGTCAATGGTGTTTTTCTGGAATCGTATACTATTCTGACTTAAGGACAAATAATCACAATGTCAGGTATGCGGGGGGAATTCTAATTTACTTTCTAAACATCGCCCTGGCTTGCGTTTCACGAAAGGATCGCACCGGTAGTCCTGGCCTAAATCGAGGTCCACGCCATTTCCTGTTATAGTAAAAGCATGGCTCCCAGACTATAGTTCGAACCTTCCTGAAAAGCAGGTCAGATGGATCTGAATAATCCCTTTTCACTACTAAACATACGGGTTTATGAGAAATATGGGGACCTATACGTTGTTGACGAAAATGGCCGATACACACATATTCAAGAGGGCCATTATATCCGGTTAGGTGCACACCACTAATACTATCTATTTACTAATTAATAGGAATACTGCCCAGCTTTCGTTTAGTTGTTATGCCTTAAGCAAGGAATGTTTATAAATATATGTTTGGAAATGTAGTAGCATCATTTGTCTGGAGTGAGATATCGGAGCAGTGCAGTGTATCAGTTTAGTGTCGGTGAAATCTCTCGGCACTTTGACTGTTGCCTTTCATTTAATAATAATTCTTCTCCAGACCCTTCTACACAGCTGCTGGCACTAACCACGGGCACAACATAGAGTTGTACAAGCCAGAGAGAGACCCTGACTGTAGCACTCGAAGAGATACCATTAAAACAACCGACCAAGAAGGGCGTAACGCCACCATGGCTCATTGTGTGGTCAGACATACCAGGGGAATACTTGCTGAACCGCTTCAAAACGATATAGATGTCCTATTGGAAACGATTGGAAATTGTCTACCACTCTACTGACTCTGATCAATACCGATTTAAGGTCCGCTTCGCAGAGTAACTGAACTCTTCCTCTTCAGCTAACTTAGCTATATTCTAGGCCTCGTTAAGTATTCTCTCTACGAGAAAACCAAAACGTCAAGGGGAGATCTGAAAGGTACACGTTGTGGAGATGTATACCTGGATCTAACGTGACATTAATTGAACGTCGTAAGTGTAATAATAGCAATATCCAGTGGGCCAGTCGCCTCTGTCAGTGATGTTACATCTACTTGATTCTGTTGGAGGACATCTGATGTACCAATGTACACCATGTCCTATATATATGTCCTAGATAGTACACCATGCTCTAGATAGTACACCATGTCCTAGATAAAACCATGCCCTTGATAGTACAACATGTCAAACAGAGGACATAACTACACTATGTCCTAGATAGGACACAAGATTCTAGATAGTACATGTGTTCTAGACATGCTGCAGATAGTACCTCATGTCCTAGATTCTACATCATGTCTTATATATTACATCATGTCCTAGATTGTACACCATGTTCTAGATAGTATGTCATGTCCTAGATAATACACCATGTGATAGACGTACTGTACCCAGCAGTGTGTGTGTGTGTGTGTGTGTATGTGTGTGTGTGTGTGTGTGTGTGTGTGTGTGTATGTGTGCGTGTGTGTGTGTGCGTGCGTGCGTGTGTAATGTACTACCCTCCATTTTGTCGTTGGATTTCTTGGCATGACTTAGTTAATGTGCATACTGTCCGGCACATGACATAACCGATTACGATGTATCGTCGTCATAGCGATGCTATTGTAGTAATGAACATGGATCTTTCTGACCTAAACTGATAAGAATATTTTGTTTCTTATAATTATAATTCATGAATGCTTTTTGAACATGAATACACCATGATTTTCCTCTAGCAACGTCAGAGAACCGACTAAATACGATTGCAGTGTAACCATGGAAACAGGCCATGTATTAGACTCCCATACATGTATAATTAAATCTTCAATGAGATTCAACTATGCCAGCTCATTAATTATTTATTTAATTACTTTAAGAAAAAGAAATTCTTAGTATTTTAGAAGAGAATTCTTTCTTCATTTTGCTTTGTCGAGGAGCTATGTCGTGTATAGTGTTTCATGTCTAAAGATTATTGAAGTTGAATGAATTTACCGAGATAAAAAAAGACGATAACAAAGTACACAACAAAACTAACAGACTAGTAATTATTTAATTATAGTACATTTATATATCTATATTAAATAAAATGTTACCAATCGATACCATTTTCTTGAAGTCCACACAATAGTTTTAATTCACTGTTGTTGTCGTGAACTTCAACAGCTTCTTCCACGCTGAAGGTCGGAGGTTATCACCAACTGTAGCTTATTAACAACCTATTTGAATTCATATTAGGTAACCATTCAAAATGCTCACGTGATACATTATTATTTTATATATTTTAGGAAAATATTAATGCAGTATTTCATTACGCTATTTCCTTAGGAACCTGGTCAGATAGGATCCTCTTACCAACTGATTAAACCCTCTGGCACCATTGGTAAACCAATGATCATATGCCACTATGGCGAATATATCGAGCATTTTGAAAACTTCTTAGTGAGGAAATGTATCTAAAGATTGTTAAAACATCTTCCATTGGTGACGTGTCTATATAAAATTATCAGTGACTTCTAGGAAAATAGTCTGACATTCATCAAATGCCATTGGAATGTTTTTAAAATATGAACTGAATGTGTGACGGGTAAATCCGTTTAGTATGTATACAGTAGGTGTTGAAGTAATTACTATCTGAGATTCATGATTTCTCACGTTTGTTCCTTCAAGGTAGGTTTTTCTGAAACATCTGAACATTACACATTATGTAGTTCAGTTATGTACAGTTCTAAATTTATATACCACCATGAAGCTAACATACATTGAGTAGACTATGGATTTGATATATACCCTTGCTAATAATGAGTGTCACCCCTAAGTCACTTATTAGTACCACTCAAGCTTCAACTGTTAGGTATACGGTGGTGTGAAAGAGTTATTTGGGTATTTCGGATAATATTTCTGGTATAATGTTGGTTTATTTCTAAATACCAATTCTTACCATTTTAGGCTCCATTGCAAAAACCATGAATATATCATTAGTTATGCCAAATTAGCACCCACCGATAGCACCGATAACAACACGTAATTTGCCGTAGTTACGAAAGAGAAATAATCCGAAGAGCGCACCCGTATGTCTTTCAGTAAAACATTGACAGGTAATAGCATAGGGTTTAGGGGTGACATTCATTTTTAGCAAGAGCATAGAACCACGTGCACTATCAAATTACCATCTAAATATTTCCATGAAGTGGAATGTAAACCAAGGAAGGCTTGGTATATTTCATCGGGATAAGTTTAGTAGTCGATATTCGCGCGGTTTTACATTATACAATCCACGTGAAGTGTTCGACAATCAAGTGTGTTTACTCGACCAGTTGAAAAGTACGCAGATTATCGGTTGCATAGTAAATCGACTGGCATTTCTTCTCACGGAGATGCATGGCCACTCCAAGACCGACTGCCAATGCTCTTCAACAGCCCCTTCGGCAGGCGGACGTAAGATGAAGCAAACACAACACAACAATATTGTCTCCCGAGTGTTTTGAATTATCTAACTGTTCTGTTTTCACACTATTGAAATAACCACGTTCATGTTGGTTTTCCAGCAATTTTGCATTGCTATTTGTACAGTGATGTATAATGGAATATCTGAAATAAAGCATTGAATGTAGGAAACAATCAATACACGATTGCTTTATTCATAAAAACATCTGCCTTGCTTTAAGGAACATCCGGTAGCAATTTGTTTCTACTAAATATGAATAAAATCTACTTTGAACGTTACGTATTTATTTAAATATAACAAAGACACTGTACTTTCTTACCATACGTCAAACCTACATGTATTACGTCGTTGTTGATTCGGTAGCCAAAGTAACATCACCTACTAATGACAACAGTGGTTGAGGATCATAGTAAATACACATATTCACTTCACAGATTCTCAATTGAAGGACAATACAATACATGTATTCATGAGTCGTCGTCCGTCGGGCTCAATGTACATGTCTCTTTCAGCGTGTGAATGAGCAGTCACTGAGTGTGTGTATTGAGGATGTCCCCACTTGTACAAAGTAAATAATATTTTAAGAGATTATTGAAAGGTGTGAATAGACACCCCTCCACAGGAAGCAACGATAATGTGTGTGCAGAAGTCTCCAGACGATGTATTACAAGCTCCTAAAAGCTTACAAAGACCACACAGCATAAAGACGACACGGATATAAATGAATGAATAATTGAGACTGTATTTCGCGATAGAATGTATGACATCATGAATACAAATACCACGACGTTCTCTAATCCAATTTCGGAAATATCTATGGAATAAACATTTATATACTAAATCACAAATCTCTCCTAACGAATGGCATGTTTATATGTGTTACAGCGTTCAATGGTTGGAATGGACACCATCATACATATTTTCTGAACACAAACTGCATAGTTGACAATTTTAACTGCAATCAGGTTTTCATGAACTGGGTCAAGTTGCACGTCGTTCTTGTAGGCTACAATAGTTGTAGGGACTTACAATTGCCGTTACAATAGTTGTAGCGCTGTGTTATTCAGATAGCCTACAAAAGCTTCGTGCAACCCAATTCCAATTGTAGAAGACTCTACAAGTACTTACAACTATTGTAGCACTACAAGAGTGTCGTGCAACTGGATCCTGAACAACATACAAATCACAACGCGGCAATCACTACTGGTATTACATTATACATGCATGTCAAATAAAGACTGCGCCAAGACCACTAACAAGCGAGGTTATGACGACATCGCGATTGTGAATACAAATGTACCAAAAGGGCTTCGAGATTACGAAACGTTTTGAGTACGATTTCTTGCTCGAGCTGATATTTTATATCTGGATTTGTGAAAAAAATCTTGAATTGTGCATGAGTTGTACTAAAAAAAAATAATCTCGGGGTCTGGGACTGGATTAACATCCTCCCTGCTGGATTAGGCACAAGCACTGCGGTTGCCTTCAGCATGGAGATAGTTAAATAGATGTGAATACTGACGTGATGCAGTGACCATGGGACTGTCTAATGTTGGACTTAAAGAAGGCTTTGCATGGTAAATGTAGACGCCAGTAAATGTAGACGCCAGTAAATGTAGACGCTAGTAAATATGCATGGATTTAATAAGACATCCGGGTCGCGTTAATCCGTCTCTATAGTGATATATATCTATACAACAAAACGATTTTATGAAGTAATTGTCTGATGGATAATGTTTCCATTGTAGCGCTCATCTTCCAAGAAACAAACCCGTTATGAATTAAATATTAAATATAATATTAAATATAATGGGAGTTTTTGAATTATATCCTCCGTAAAGAGGCTACTACATGAATATTGGAGGTTACGTACATACAAGTTACTGTAGGTTACATGTCGGTTCGCCATTGTAGGTGACACTCATAGACTTTCATTATATATTCAAGAATAAAGGACAATGCCAATCTAATTAAAATCAGATATCTATTTTCTCTCTTGGTATATTTGGCAGATGAAATTTCCACACCTAAACCTTGCTGTGCACTACATCCAAGGAGCGCCAGTTTCGGATCTAGGTTTTATTATAGATGTACAGTGCATAAGGATGTGTCAATCAGGAGCTGTAAGATTACCTCCGACATTAATTACCATTCCACGATTATGGCTTACAACAAAATTAGATAATGATGACTTAGATGATTACAAGAAAACAATCCATGCAGCTAGAGAGACCTTTGATATACAAATGACTCTTCCAAATCCAATATCAGATCTACATTAATTCTTTCTTTCTTCAAAGCATACTTTATCTAGCATTGTAAATGCATATACCTACAAAGCATTATATAATTATTAGGCCATATTTATTTGATTCCCTAGTTTATGGATTTTTCTGTGATCATTTACATACATATAATTTGGCATTTTAGCCTGTCGGTTGGGTCCAATATAAAAATAATAATAATCGAAGATTATGAATGGTTGGTTGACGGAAATTAAGTATAATTGATCAATATAATTGTCAATAAATTTTTTAAATGTAATACATTTTTTCAGATTTAATTTCAAATAATTAGACTTTTGTCATAGGGCCTACATATATTTAAAAGTAAATCGATCGTACAAACATTCTTTTCTTACGCCGAAATCTGTGATGTTAATATTTGTTATCGTGACTATTCAATTTTAATGTGAAGAGAGTACACAAATACGTGTTACTAGTGTTTCTAGTAATTGCTTCATTATCTTTTCAGCATCTGAACTGTTGCTACTACAGAGTAGATTCTTGCCCGCGGATGGATTCCAGGTGAACATTAATTGATTTAGTGCTGCTGAAAGGTAAATAGTCTTTGCGATGTAGATAATAATAACATCTTACATTAGTAAATCATAAATATTTCCACTTTGAGAAACATGTAATTATATGGCTAACCATTGGTTTTGCCATAAAGAGCAGTGCCTGTGTCTAATCCAGCATAGAGCATGTATGTGTGTGTGTGTGTGTGTGTGTGTTTGTGTGTGTATGTGTATATGTGTGTATGTATTATGTATGTATGTGTGTATGTGTGTATGTGTATGTATGTGTGTGTATGGGTGTGTATGGGTGTATGTATGTATGTATGTATGTGTGTGTGTGTATGCATTATTTGTGTAGGTGTGTGTGGGGGCGTGTGCGGGTGTTCATGCATGTATGTGCGTGAGGTCATGTCTGTGTGTGCGCGCGCGCGTGTCACTGTCTGCGTGTGTGTGTGTGTTAATGGCTCTGTGTGTTACTGGCTGTGTGTGTGCGCGCGTGTATGTCAATGTATGCGTGTATGTGTTTGTGTGTGAGTATGTGTGTGTGTGTGTGTGTGTGTCTCTGTGTGTGTGTCTCTGTGTGTACATGTATATGTTAGCGGGTCACTGTCTCTGTATGTACATGTTTGTGTTAGCGGGTCACTAAGGACGGACTCCAGCATGACCTACTTCTTCAAGATGAAAGTATTAACTAAATATCACCTTAAGCCGCTTACGACTCTTCGATCTCACTATGATATCGTATCTGCGGTCTTAATCAGTTAGTTATGAAGCGCAACGCATCCTCGTGTCACGGCCAGTGATCTAGCCAGCTGATGCCGCTAAACCGAGCATCAATACTTGTGAAGACCACAGTTCCTTTGCTGATTGCAACTATCGATTGATCTGTAATTGCACCCAACTTAGAAACATACTAACCTTACAAGGTACACACGGTCTTGTACAAAACTGTCGTATACTTTTCAAACTCTTGTTTACCACATACTGTCAGGGACATTCGCTGTCTGCAAATTTAACATCCACGTGTGTGTGTTTCATATAGTAATTGGATACTAAATGTCTGGACTGAGGTATAATACTATTAGCCTGTAGACTATGTACACCCAGATATAAATATAGAGATTAAAGCGACAGTTATAAACATAGTACTAACGCATAGTAGTGTCGTGTAGTAGTGTTTAATAACTTGATTACCTCCTATCTGGCTAACTTCAAAGATTAATGTCTATGTTTAGAAAGCAATAACTCAAATTAACGTTTTAAACGTCAATCCTTGTGGGTTTTTTAATTGGGCACGAACAGACACACGAACTGTTTTACCCTAGTGGTGTTTTAGGCCACTTTCTTGAAATACTTTGTTAACTTGGTAATCTGCTGAAACACCTGCTCCATCACACACAGGGAGATCTACCTGGTGCAGTTGCCATACACAGCACTACTGTGACACAGTACTATCTCCAATCTACACGTGGAAACAGCAATCAGTGCTGCAGTTTCTTCTCTCCATTGTCATCAGGCTTTTATATAAACATTGCTTCAGAAACGTTTACAAACTCAAACCAAACCCTACGGCAAGTGTGTATCCTCAAATCATCTGACGAATTCAACGAGTAAAACTACTTGTCATACGTTACTTAAAGTGCAACTAGTGACTATTGGTTTCTTAAGTCACTGTCGGCAATGCTGTATGGCAACACATCCACTTTCTCCAGGTCTATTATCAGATCAAGTGGTCTGTCAGAACACTGACAAGATATGTCAGGGTGAGACACACTGGTTAATCTAGTTTCTTCCCGTGTTCTCGCTCGTGATTAGACAAACATATCAGAGACATGTTTCTCGACACAGTTATTCATGCCAGTTGACCTTAAAGTTTCACCATAACCAATTCCATAGAAAGTATTGGGACATCGCGGTGGTCGATGGCGCAAATAGAGCACAGGTTTACTTTCCATTGTTGGTGTGACAACTATAAAACTGCCTTCAAGTCCTCACTATAATGCGGAGTATTTGTGAAATTGAAAAAGAAAGAATAAGAATGTGCCAATTAAATGCCATATTTTGATTTTCGAATACACGACAGTGCTGGCATCATGATACTGACGTCACTCACTCGCTTGTTTAATAGTATCAGTGAAAGAAACCTCCATGACATTATAAACAATGAATAGTAGTGTTCTCTGCATACACACACACACACACACACACACACACACACACACACACACACACACACACACAATAGGTGGATACACCTTTTTGCTTTGAGTTCTAGTTTCGCTAACGGTCACAGTATATTCAACTTAGGCCAGTCTATAAGTAATCGAGATGCAATGACTGTTTACCTCATCATTACTGTATTTGTACCCGGCGTGGTTCGTAGGTAATAATAATAGTACATACACAATAGTTGCTGGTTCTCCTTTAACAATAGTCATAGCAGCTCGATATCGCTGAAATACTTTAAGTCTTAACCTTAACTCTATGAATACAAAAACAACTCGGGTCGCTCATTTTTTATTCAACTGATATTACTTCCGATGTCTTGAATATAAATAGTGTCACCAATATAAGAAATCCATATTAGCCACTTACACAGCGATCTACGGTGTTGAGCCTGTATTTTGACAGCTTGTACGGAAGGTAACTCTACCGTGCATGCCGGAAGTCGTGCGGAAGCCCATACCAAATCAGTCTCTTCCTCGGATAGATGGTTGGCACCACTGGGAATGCCACCTATAGAAGAACCTCTCAAATAGTACTATCTCTATGCATCGACTGCCCTTTTAAAACGGTATTTACCGTGTCGATCAACTCTCGGCCATTTGAATACATATCAATGTTAATACACATCGAGTTGTGATCGCCTGTGTTGGAATCGTGAAAGAAAAGAGCTCAATGTTCGTTACGGTGCGTTCAGATGCTGGCATCATCACCCTCGCACTGTTGTTCTTGTCGATGTACTGGGCAAACATGGAAGCAGCATCTTGTTTGTTTCCGACATCAAGTTTCACAGATTTCTGATAAACCACTGCAAATAGAAAGTACAACCGGACAGAAATTCCTCCACTGAAATTAGTAATTATTCTCCACTATAGCTATTCCGTAGTTATTCATGTATAAATCTCACACTCGAGATGAAAGTAATAAATAGTTATTACCACAGCACAATCGTTTAGGGGGCAGAGATGAAATGAACAATATAATCAACTGTGGTTATTTGGAATAAATCCTTCCGAGGGAATACGAGCTATATTTGAGTAGAACAGATTATACCGATAGTTTAAGTGCTGTAGTTTTGTGTTACAATGATTGATGTGCCGAAAGGAATGAAGTGGTAAAAGCATTGCGCTGTAGCAACAAATGATGTTACACTATTGGTGAAGCAGTGGAGGTAGCGAGGAGACGACCGCAACTTACCACGCTGCTGTACGCGAAAAGAGGATGTCATTGACATTCTATGAACACAAAAACAACTCGGGTCCCTCATTTTTTATTCAACTGATATTACTTCCGATGTCTTGAATATAAATAGTGTCACCAATATAAGAATATCAAGAACAATCTCTTCAAGTCATTCTATGACAGTTGGTGGATGGAGTATTGCGCTTTATAAATGGACGTATTATTATTATTATTATAGTTATTATTATTACTATTAACAACATTTATACGTGTGTTAGTATACAAACAAATGGAGCCGTTGATTGGAATTGAAGCAGATGACCAATTGCAATAGGTTGCAAGCGACTAGACTGACTTCCGCTATCTGAGAATCTGAGGAAGATAATGACCCACGCAGATGATGGCTGCTCCTTGATGAATACCAGTGTCGTCTTTAGGACGCAAGCCTTGTTATCAAACCAGAATGATTTAAAACTAAATTGGACTCTGTGACATTTCTACATATTTTCTAATTATGGCAAATACGTAGAGGAGCGAGAATAAACATTAGCCTTAGGAACTCGACCCGATGACGGTACATCGTAACATCCGGTCGCTCATGGGCAGAATAAACTCTAGCCTTTGGGTTGTCATTATTCAACTTGTCAAGAGCAGGTTCCATAATGTGCACACGTGTAGTTAATTATGTATAATGGTAAATATTCCTGATGTATATTTGTAGCGATGGTCACTGTAGAGAGAGTTAAAGGACACGTACCTTGATCCAATGTCTATTCGTTACATGGTTTCGATACATGTTTACATGATTTCAGGATGGGTTCTAAACATTTTGTGATAATATGTTTGAATACTCGTGACAACAAAATGTATTAGTTTTCTACTACGTGCCATGAGTCTAGTCGCTGCGTGACTCGCTTCCATCTGTCCTTGTGTACCGTGTTAATTAAAAGTATTCTTCTAGGAGAGTCTCGCCAAGGAGAGTCTCGCAACTAGGTAAATCTCTATAGGAAGTATTCTACTATGGTATAAGTAACAAATAACCTCGGAGCAGTTAGATAGATGGTCTACTGGCGTGTATGAGTCTCACGTATTCCAAATGTGTCCAAGTCATTGCATCATACTGATTCAAGTACTCATCCAACTTTGCAGCGGCGAACCATCGACGTAGACCGTGTGATTTCTCCTTGTCGTTCGTGGCCTTCTTCTCTGTTAGTATAGATATACACCAATTGGTCAGATGTAAACATTTTACAACAATGCAACGCCTTGTAAATAAGAAAGAAAGAAACCCAAGAATTGATTTGTGAAGTACCAGATTTGTGAAGTACTAGGATGCTATTGTATGCTAGCTAACTGTCCATGCGAAATGTTTACTTGAACAGCCTACTTGGATACAACATGTCAACCACATAATAAAACCAACGGACAGGATCGATGTACATGGTCACTTGACAATCAAAATCAAGCAGAAATAGAAGATTGGTGGATGCCCATTTAGTGGAATCAATATCGTCTGTAGTCAAAGAGGCCTAATTTCGGAATTGCAGCTTCTTGCTGATGAAGTCAACTTAAGAGTTCCCCCGTCTAATTCTATATCCCCTAACCAAACTGCATGTCAATTCTGACATACAAGGTTGACAATTTGTACAATGTCATCAGGATGTCGTCATTAATATGTTTCTGGAGGGCTTCCTGTGATGAAGAATCCAGGCCATTAGAAGTCATTGGTCTTTCTCTATCTAATACTATTTCCCTGTTTATGGCATTTTTACAAATCTAAACACACATATACATCCTCGCATATTATTCACAAAACTACTAGTATTTGCGATTATTATACCAAAGTCAGTTTATATATTATGAAACGGCCCCTGAGTGCGGAAGGTCGCGGGTTCGATTCCCGATTTCTACAGAAAGTAATCCAACGTTCCACTACCATCCATTTATAAAGGAATACCCCCCAAAAGGAAATAATTTTATCGTTTAGGTTGGCAGCTTGTTTGAATCTTTAAACGTGGAGGAAATATGAATGTTTGGAATAAGAGGACTAATAAAGTGGGTGTTTTTAGAACTATGTCCAGACTATATAAGGAGGATTACATAACTTCTTCCTTAATTACCATATTGTTGTAAGTTTCTCAAGTCAGTGAGCAAACAACAACAGTTATCCATAAGATATTTATCTCAAGAACGTTTACAGCGATCCTCCTCTCGGGTACCCAGTCACAGCTGGGTGATATTGGTATGTATTATTTCCACTCAGTTCTCTGTGGGCTTAGGTAAATTAACGTTTCAACAAAACTGATTTTTTAAAACTTGTTATTTAGAGCCGCTTTCAAGATTCTTTCACTTAATATCATGGCTTGTCAGTTTATGGCAGGAGGAAACCCGTAATATCCATAGCGCTGAATGTTGCAGTAAACCTGCGAGCACCGGCTGGTACTGACAGACCAAGGATGATAACTGCATTGCAACGCTACAGTCAGAGCATCAGAAGTCTCAGAAAGGTAACTCTCGCGAACATTGATGCCTGGCTTCCGGGACGTGATTTGAACCCAGAATTGATTTAAACTAATATTATATTAAGAAACATCGGAGAACGATGCATATTGAATTATTAACCCCAAATGGCTTCGAACAGAAAACTCAGCAATAGCCCAATATCGACACTGTGACTGCTTTAACCTTTAGTTGCTGTAATAACAGGACCAATATGGTCTGTGAAGTCGATATCGTCCATCATTGCACAAATTGTCTTCACACACATGATGTCATCTAAGTAGGGTGTCTTTGAAGTAGGGTGTCTTTGATAAATAATGCACGAACCATCTAAAACACATATATATGATCTTTATAAATCTATTTGAATATTTAATTGAATTCAATATATAATCAGGATCGGAATACGCTCTCGATAATGTCTTTACCAACTATAATTCTTTCGCAACGTAGAAAAAATATATATACTCAATTAGGAAAATATTGATTCTAGGCTGGGGCATTGTTCTATTATATATAGGAAGATTTGTAATACAGACACATTCAGTATTGATCATAAAATGGCCATTCAACCTAAATACAGTTCTTGCATAGAATACGTCCCGCTTCAACAAACGTGGATTTCAAAATTAAACCTAATCAGTTGTATATTCGTCAATCGCTCGAGTCGTTATCATGTTTACACATGGATAAACATATCATCGATGGCGTGATAATGTTATTAATAATAGACGCATAAGTCTAAATGCCGTATCAAATAGACACATTTCCTTAAATATATATTACCGAGGCGAGTTACCTGAGGGTATATTATTGACAGCTTCATATTCCCAAAGGTATATCTGACAAAATAAACAGTACTTATTGTATATTTATCCCTTTTTTTCTCATGTACCACCATTGGTAGTTTTGCGTGAATAAAACTAAATCTAAATCTATATCTAAATTACTTAATATTAACTAATAAATATATAACGCAATCGATAACAAGTCAATGCACTGAGCGTATAATCTGTCAAGAATGAGTATGTACACATGTACACTACTAATAACAGACAGTAACTTAGTGATGCTGACTACTAGTAATACCTTATTGTAATACGGTAGACAATACTGTGTTAAGGTAGGAAAACATTTCCATGTCCGTGTACCCTCCAAGTACCTACAGTATCTATTATTACCGGGAGAAAAGTAACTGTGCTGTATATTAAGTGGTTTAAATACTATGATATTTAACATAGCATATTCATAACATATTCATTGGCAAAATCCATATCTGGTAACAGGAGACAGCGACACGCCATAAAAGTGGGGGTGTAATAACTCGATTAACAATGGCAATAACGGATGTGACCACCATTTGCGTTGATACAGGCGAAGCAACCTGTGGAATATTGTTCCAAATGTCAACCAAAGACTGGCCCAACTGAGCTAGCGTTACCGACTAATTCTGGTCCTGTCGTAGGCGTCGTTCCAGAAATGTTGGGAGGGGGGGAGGGGGGAGTTTGGAGAAACAGCCGGCCATGGCACTACAGTAATGTTATGTCATTTACAACATGTAACATGTAAACGTCGGTTACAACATGTGCAACGCGTTGGCGGACAATATCCTGCTGCAACGTTACGTAACATCCATGCATTTGCACAAACATGATCTCGAACGGTTACGTCCCGGTAGCGTACGCCATTCAAATTTCCATTAACATTGATGAGCTGTCTTCTCCCATGAATTGTGATGTCACCCCATACCATTACACTTCCATCCACAAACTGATGACGTTGAGTAACGCATGCGTCGCTGAAACGTTCTCCTGGATGTCTGTAGACCTTTGCACGGCCATTAGAGTTGTCTAGATCAATCCTGGACTTATATGTGAACAGTATTCTGTCCCATTCTTGTCTTCTGAACCTCAGATGCTGCCTACACCACGCTAGGCGTAATTGATGATGACGTGGAAGCAAAATTAGGCATATCACTGGACGTCGGGGCCGGATGTTGTGCTCCCGCAACCGGTTGCATATGACTGTCACTAAATGGTCTCAACGCAGGAACTGTCCGAGCTGTTAATGACTAATAATGTGGCAATTTGGTATCGATTCCGTAGATACACCAACCGAATATGGTTTTCTTGTAGACGTGACGTCACACGTGGACGACCGGACCGTGGTTTGCGCTTCTGTAGACAACGTCTCCAAAGAGCATGATATTGTGTTACGATGAACATTAAAACTTCGGACCATTTCGATGTGCGCCATTCCTGTTTGCAGCATACCCAAAGCGCGTAGACTTTGATTTTCAGCAAGCCGTGGCATTGTCTAAGCATTATTTACGATTAAACAAACATGGTGTTTTTTACGAGCATGTGTGTGATGTTCACATTCAACAACCACCACGTGTGTGAGTATTATCCTCCCAACGAACATTCACAAATTAATATAGTGCATGCATGCACGTGTACATTGTGCATCACGACCTTAAAATCAAGGAGATCATCATAACTGTACATTATTTCATTTCATAATATTTTTTAAACATAGTTATTTAGCATAGTCAGGATAGTACGCGTACACCAGGACGAGTCTGCTATCCATGTGATTAGACACAGACTAGGGAAGAGAATGCTGAATACTGCAATGCATAGAGACACCGATTTACATAGTCAACATGTCATTGCATGACGCATTTATGTTGTAATTCATGTATATCTCTTCGTAATCTTCGC
Organism: Lepetodrilus schrolli; assembly: GCA_032361225.1. Taxonomy (NCBI): domain Eukaryota; kingdom Metazoa; phylum Mollusca; class Gastropoda; order Lepetellida; family Lepetodrilidae; genus Lepetodrilus; species Lepetodrilus schrolli. Next base: position 38,223 of record JAUTBT010012986.1, read on the forward strand.
AGCTTCCTGGATCCATTTTTTCTTGTTGGTGCCAATATTAACATCACAGACATTCTCCGAAACAATTGGTCATTGCCGACCAATAACAAACGACGATGAGGATGAGAAAATGGTGGAGAGCAAGATGTCAAATATGATGGTATCCTATCTTAATTTTCATAACATGTAGTTTTAACATTAAAACTTGTATGTTGACGATGATTCAGATATACTTTACGTCTGCTATGTATTAGATCTACCTTCATGCAATTAGAATAATTCCTTTTCACGATTTTCTTTTTTTTTAAATAACCTTTTGACCCAACTGGAATTTCCTTTTCTTGGTATTCTGAAGAGAGGCATATCTTTTACAGGACTCCATTTCGTGTAATATCCTATTTTATTTTCAACTCATTAGATTAGAGTCACATCACGCAATGTGTGTTTGAGTAACACGAACGCTGGGATATTCCTATGCTATTAGTCTCACCTTCAGTGCAACAAGGCGGCTGAAGTCAGAATGGTCATCGATTGGTCGACTTGCTTTTTTCTCTCTCTTCTTAATATCAGGCAAAGGTTGCACATCACAGGGCACTAACATGCACCAGTTTCCAAAATCCATATATAAAAAATACTGCCGTTGTATTTTGAGTGAGTGTGTACGTGCGTATGTACAACCATTCTCTACCACCAGCTCGTAGAATTTCAGTACCATTATTGGGGAATGAATAAAATGTGTGGATCACCCTGTGCGGCAGAGGTCGATGAACAATGTGATACATCTGTAATGTATGAGTAAGTGTGTGTGTCTATATATATATATATATTGGTGGTAATACTTTTGCTATTCTTAACTGGTGTGTCGTCTGAAAAAACACAGGTTTATACGTTAGTCATCAGCTGTTCATAGCCAGACAATCGTGTGTGTGCAAAGACAGTGTATCGGAGTTATCTATCTTTTGTCATACTTGCACTACAATGTTCAAGTTTTAAAAGACTTGATAAACACTATCAGAATTTATTGTTATTAAAGCAAGTTTGAATTCACCATTCGTGATGATTTTAAAGTCGTATTTCTCTTGAATCCAAGGGAATATGTATTTGTGAATACGCAATGAAACGTGCGTCAAGCGGTTTAGCCTTTGTACTCATGTATTCATGGGCGTGCTATAGCCTAAACTGATGGGAAAACGAACTGCAATAAAGTTAATCAGTAGGTAATTTGCATGTCAGGGTTGGTATTGAAATAAATAATATACTAAACTCGCTTCCGTGTGATACAACTTTTATAAAACTCGTGAATAGTTTGGTATCTAACTCGGTTTCGCTCGTCAGATACAAACCATTCACTCGTTTCATAAGAATGGCGTCACACGGAAGCTCGTTTAGTATTCTGTGCCGTGTGTGTATATCACACACGGCACATAGGCAAATATAAATGTATTAATGGTATGGCATAGAAGAATTGACAATCATAATATCATGCTAATTTTCCCCGAGTCCTATAATCCGCAAGAATATGTTCTTTGTCATGTAGCAGTCATCGTATTATCTGTTTGTTTATACCACATATCATGTATTGGATGCCATTAATACGTTGTTTATTATAGTATCGAATCCTTCTCTTCTTTATTCATGATCTTATGAATATATATGCTTTCTATCTCTCTACATTAGTCAGTGATGAACAGGGGGAAACGTAATGTTATTGTCGCTGCTCTCTGCCTGGCAAACTTCTCGATCTGTAGTCCGTAATACAACCCTGCGAGCTATTAAATTAGCACAGATGCATGACATGTTTGTTTGTCCCGTCTACCGTATCATCGGCTACACAGTCTCTTGTCATAATTGACTTCCCTGAAGAATTTCGTCGCAGGGCAGATTTTTATTCAGTTTGTTCCGTCTCTATTAATGTATTCTGTGCCCGAGTAATAACATCTCCAAACCGTAAATTAAATCACGCTCTCGTGGAATTAATCACATCGGACTAGCTTTTAGTACCTTCTTTATGCACTAGCGGTGACGTTGTTACGCCTTTCTTCTTTGTGACATTGTCCAGATATCTCTTGTATTAAGTTTGAGCATGATTTACATCAAACTGACGTCGCATACCAATTGAAAAAGCCAGCGTACTGCATCGACAAAGTTCGTTACGTACTCGACAAACAGAATTATCACAATCAGTATAACACAATTACGTAGTTAAAAGTTACGTTCGGTGAGCTGATCCTTTTGACACATTGATGATGTTTTGTGCTAATAAAAATATTGCATTTAAATAAACTTAATCCAGGAATGTTCCTCCATCGTTGTCTCAAAGCCCTTCCCCATACAATGACAGCCCTTACATAGAACGTACCTACTACGTTACCTCATACACCTACATGTAGCAACATGTCAGGATAGCCTGTAAACAGTAGCTCTGTCATCAGCTAATCGAGGACACATCCGAGAGAACATTTGTCCCATAGTCTCCTGGGAATAGTTTCTCGAAGCTTTCATATCCACTACGACACAATAGCGCTCTCGTAAGTGCCCATCACCACGTACCAGTGCACGAGATCGCTACGAGAGTGCTTATGGTCTCGTAGTAGATATGAGAGCTTCGTGAAACGATACCCTGGTGAGTGATGACCATTTTGCATGGCAAATTACAGTCTTGCAGCCTGATATCCAGTTTGATGACGTTCCCGTAATGTGCGAGTGTGTCAAAGTCCAGCGGTACCAGGAGTCTACAAAACATCGGCATCACGTGACTAGAGTTCTGCTGTCATTGAACGGTTCGTTTCAGATCCCAGGTGTATTTTCTCGGTATCTGATCATCCTGTCGCAGGAATGTGACGTGGCCCTGATCAGTTGAATGTCGGTCATGGACACTTCCGGTCTGTTGGTGCCATTTAACAAGACAACCTATGGTTGATGCATGTATCTTGAAACTTTATTTCTCCTATGGCTAGCAGGCAAAGATGCAATTTGGTGGTATCTACCTCAGTCGTATGCTTCCTGGATCCATCGAATACATTCTATGTACGTCGTCGATTCGCTATGCCATCGCTACGGCTCCTAGTATTAGCTCTGTTGAAAAAAAAGAAGCTATAAAATGTTAATTAATAGTATATTATTATTATTATTATTATTATTATTATTATTATTACAAAGTTATAGGTAATTCTAGGATTTGGTACAAGTTTACACCCCGTCACACACAGATTGTAATATTTGACATCTTAATATCCAGAAAAATATTGGTTTCATCTACCGTTATGCAGGCAACACATATGAATCTATTATTTCATCCACGGAATATGGATTTACGATTTATTTCCTAGTCCTTCACGCACATGGATCGTATTAGTTCATATCCAGTTTGTTACTTTCTAGCATTGGGGATTAAGTACAGAGTTCCTTTCTATATATAACCTGATTAATGTTATTCCCAGGATGCCTAGGGTGAGTGCAATTTCGGTGTCACACTGGACTTCCGGTGGCAGATCATGGTGGATGTTATAAGATCTAGGAAGGACGTTTCAAGGTTTGAATGGACGCTGATCCAGACTTGATTGACGGAATCGTGTCTCATGAGAGTCGGGAGCAACACACCAACTCGTGCAACGTCTTGGCAGACACTGGTGTGAAACCTGTTTGTCTTTGTTTCAATGTTGTAGATAATACCAGGCACATTGCATATGATAAATACATTGATTGTATACATAGTAGTTAATGATATGTTTCAATAGTTATGTAATATTTGATTTTACTTTTGTATATTATTCTTCATACTAATATATGTAATTAATTTAATAATCTGTATCCAAAATCTATTAGTTCGTATCAATCATGGTGCCTTTCAACGAATCTCTCGTAGCTCTCTCGTAAGCGGTTTGCGTATCGTTTCATAAAGCTCTGGGCTGCGTTCAGGCTGCAATACATTTCTCTACGCTACTGTTAGGAATAACAAGAAATCGATTTGCACATGCGTGCAGTCCCATTTCCTTCATGCTTTGGGTTTTCTTACTGTTTCCTACAAAACACTACGGGGTCAAAAGCCGAAGTTAAAAGCAGTGTTACGTAGTATTACCTTGTGTTGGCTGAACGGCTACTGTAGCGTTAAGGGGCGGGTGGTAGCGCAGTGGTAGAAGGTTGGACTTCGGAGCCAAAGGTTCCAGGTTCAAATCCCGTCCCGGGGGCCCGGCATCAAAGTTCGCGAAAGTTCCCTTCCTGACACGATATTGATAGGATGCGCTGTCCGTAGAGTGGTTATTCCGTTATCATGCCGTTATCATCCTTGGTCTTGTCAGAACCAGCCGATACTTGCAGGTGTACTGCAACATTTCCTCCTGCCCTAAACTGACAGGCCGTGATATAAGGATATATATTAAAACAAATTAATAAAATACTGTATCGCTACGTAGCGCTCCGTAGAGAAACGTATTGTAGCTTGAACGCACCCACCACAGAACATAACTCACGCGTGTATATCTTATTCGCTGATGACGACAAAGACGACATATAGGTTTCTAGTGCACACTAGATCTTCATGAGGGATACCGGGAAGCACCAATTGCTATAATACGAGACTACCTAAGGGAGCTTCATGAAAGGGTGCCTTGACATCAAGCTTGAATACAGTCAATACACTGTTCCGTGTGTGTGTGGGTTCTCTGCAGTTCAATATGTGTAGACAGTCAGAACATCTCACACACAGATAGACACGTTAGTTCAGAGTCCTGGTTGGAACTGTCAAGAGGATAGCGTGTCTCACTGTGTTTGTCAAATTTAAACATTTGACTCAATAAGTTTAATTCAGTTCTACTGGATGTTGCGGACCAGTTACATCGATGATCCTTTTCTTTCCTTATCTGAACCTCGTTGCGTTGGGTGTGACGAGGACCTCACGGTTAGGCATATCTTGCTTGACTGTGTGGACTTTGCAACTCAGC
>JAUTBT010012987.1:0-15193 GCA_032361225.1 Lepetodrilus schrolli
AATGGGGTTTTAGGGGAATTACTGGTGATGAAGCAAAAGACCTTAAATACAAAGTCAACGTATAACAAGGCAAATGCACTCGGACGGCAAAAAGCGCCGCTCGTTCCTCGCTCTGCTTTTTGCCTCCGGTGATTTGCGGCGTTAGGCTTCAAAACAAGATCCCCGAAACCACTTGACAAATTAAATTATGGAGAAACCATGAGTGAGAACAGAACAGAACAGAACAGAACAGAACAGAACAGAACAGAACAGAACAGAACGGAAATATCAAATACTCAACTGGGATTCTGAGTTTTTTGAAATAAAAGTGGCAAAAATTGTAGCACAAAATTTGAATTATGAAAAAAATTCAATCTGAACTGGTCAGTGATGGTGTAAAACTTGTTTACTGGGCTTCAGAAAATGAAATGTCAGGCAACGAAATAAAGAATCTTGGCGGTTGTCTTGTAGACAAGAAAACAACGTTTGTTATCAACTTGGATGGATTAAATCTTGATAATTTTGTATCCACTAATATTGTAAAAAAATATGATTTATCAATGTCAGCTAATGAACTAGAAAAGTTATCCATTCAAAGTGGAGAGTATTCTAGGTATTCCATAGATCAAAATATAAAGAAAGAGAAAGTTGAACAACTTTATAAAATTTGGATAAGAAGGTCTCTTAGCAAAGAAATCGCAGAAGAGGTTTTAGTTATTTCAGATGATGATAATATTGCTGGAATGATAACCCTTGGAAACAAAAACGGTAAAGGCGATATAGGGTTATTAGCAGTAGAATCCAAATTTAGAGGGAAAAAATATGGAGAACTGCTAGTGAGGGCAGCACAGGAATGGTTTATCAAAAGCGGATATAAAATAGGACAAGTTGTCACACAGGGGGATAATATTCCAGCTAGTAACCTTTACAAAAAATGTGGCTATAACATTGATACTGTTAAATATTTTTATCACTTTTGGCTGAAATAAAAGCCTAACAAAAACATGCACTCGGACAAAATAAAGCTACGTTCGTTCCTCACTGCACTTTATTTTGCCGGTGATGTTAGGCGTTATGAATAATATGAAATTTATCGATTTAGAAAAACTTGTCGAGAAACTAAAGACTAGACCTGATAACGCAATAGCAAAAGAGGTTGAAGGATGGAATATACTTGAGAAAGACTTCGTTAACGCTCTGACATTAAATGGAACAGTAAAACGATTCCGCACCATTAAACAGAATGAAAAAGAAACAATATTTGTTATACGATCAGAAGTCATCTTTAGTGGTTACATTTTATTTGTCCTTATAAAAAATAGTCTTAATGAAAATGAATTACAAAATAACTCTAAATTAGCCGAGTTTAAGGAAATATTTGCAAAGCCTAATAAAGATGATGTGTCCAATAATAATTTGGCAGGATTGCATAATTTAATACGGAACTCTATTGCACATGGAGACTTTTCTTTTGAAGATAATGGATGTATAACATTCAGAGACAGAAAGAAAACGATTACAGTAGAGACTTATGAATTTATAAGGCTTTGCGAACAAATTGAAAGATTTTATTTACACATAGGTGCTAGTGATTAAATTCATAACAAATCATTCCAGCCGACCGCTAACGCGTCGGCTGAATTCAAGCGTTAGGGATAGGTAGGGTTTAAATAGTGCAAATAGGAAATTTCGATCTAGCTACAATTGAGTCAATTTCACAAATCTTAGGTGAGACATCAGAGGGATTAACTGGCTCTCAAATTAGTAAGTTTTTAGAGGAGTGCAATATTTCTGATTCAGGTCTAAATTCTACAAAATGGAAGAGGTTAGATGATTCACTAAGATTAAAACAGCACTCAGATCACTGTGCGAATAATATAGTTGCATTTATACAGCATGTAATTAAGCCTTTGAACTTCAAGATACTGGAATAATTAGAAAAGTCACACAGACAAAAACAATTTCCGAAGCTGAGGCGAGAGCATCAAAATTCAAGCAAAGTCTTCTGTTAAGAAAAGTACACCTAGATGTTCTTCACTTCTGCAAAGCTGAGTTGCTTGCTGATAACTATTTTCATACTGTCTTTGAAGCAACAAAAAGCATTGCAGAAAAAATTAGAAGTAAAACTGGGCTAACAACTGATGGAGCTCCTTTGGTAGATGAGGCATTTTCTTTTAAAAATAAAGTACCTCATTTAGCTTTAAGCTCATTGCAAACAGAAAGTGAAAAAAGTGAACAGAAAGGCTTTGCTAATTTGCTTAAGGGTGTCTTTGGCACCTTTAGAAATACGACAGCCCACGCTCCTAAAGTTATATGGGTAATTGAAGAGCAAGATGCCCTCTATATTTTATCAACAATCTCTTTGATTCATAGGAGATTAGATAATACGATTGAAGCAAAGAGATTGTATCAAGGAAAACCCTAACAAGGCAAATCACATTGACCCTAACTCAACCCGATTTTTATGCTATAAGCGATAGCGTAGCATAAAAATCGGGTTGAGTTAGGGTCAAGTGTTTGCGGCGTTAGGTTATATTGATAGATTGCTGAAGACAAAAGAGTGTCGCAAGATATTAAAAATTTTATAAAAAAGGGAAAAAAGACATGAATGAAATCATCTGCCCACACTGTGATAAAGCTTTTAAAATCGATAAAGCTGGATATGTAGATATTCTAAAGCAAGTTCGTGATACTGACTTTGACTAGCAGTTGCATGAACGCCTTGAACTGGCAGAGAAAGATAAGCTGAGTGCGGTAGAGCTTGCAAAAAGTGAAGTTAAAATTAAAACACAAAAGACAGAGGCAGCTAAAGATACCCAAATTCAAGAACTAAAAGCTAAACTGAAGGTTGCTGAAGCCTCTAAGGAACTTGCCGTGACTGAAGCTCTGGGAGAAATTGAAAAAGATAAGGCTTTCTTAGCTAGCCAATTAGAACAAACTAAACGAGATCAACAAGCAGCTTCCAACCTTGCCGATGTAAAACTAGCTAAGGAAATACAGGAAATTTCCACGACAAAAAATAATGAAATTCTGAATTTAAAAGCCAAATTTGACTCTACCAAATTAGAGCAAAAAATAGCTATTACAAGTGCTGTCAGTGTAATTGAGAAAGAGCGAGACGCATTGAATAACGGTCTTGAGAAAGATAAGTATGAAACACGGATTAAGGATCGAGATGATGCTATAGAACGTCTCCGAGATTTGAAGGCTCGCCTTTCGACCAAGATGGTTGGTGAAACCCTCGAACAACATTGCGAAACAGAGTTTAATCGCATTCGAGCAACAGCATTTCCAAGAGCTTGTTTTGAACAAGATAATGATGCACGAACTGGTAGTAAGGGAGATTATATTTTTCGTGACTTAGACGATGTAGGTACTGAAATTGTTTCAATCATGTTTGAAATGAAAAATGAAAGCGATACCGCTAAAACAAAGAAAAAGAATGAAGACTTTTTAAAGGAACTAGATAAAGATCGCATAGAAAAAGGGTGCGAGTACGCAATACTCGTGTCTTTACTAGAACCCGACAGTGAACTTTATAACTCTGGAATCGTTGACGTATTTCATCGTTATCCAAAGATGTATATCGTTCGACCACAGTTTTTTCTCCCAATTATTACGCTACTTCGAAACGCGGCTATGAAGTCACTTGAATACAAGACGGAGCTTGCACTTGTTAAAGCACAAAATATAGACATAACAAATTTTGAAAGTGATCTTGATAAATTTCAAACGGAATTTGAAAAGAACTACGATCTTGCCACTAGAAAATTTAACACAGCAATAGATGAAATTGATAAGTCAATTAGCCATCTACAGAAAACAAAAGACGCATTGCTCAGTACAGATCGTAACCTTCGTCTGGCAAATGATAAAGCAAAGGCTGTAACAATCAAAAAATTAAACCGTAAAAACCCCACAATGGCGGCTAAGTTTGACGAACTAAATAAATAGCCTAACAATGGAAAGTGACGGGACAACCCCAAAGTTTGCGATAGAGCAAAATAACATAAGTTGTTTTTTATTGGGATAAATTGATTAAAATAAGAGCCTAATCTGATGTCTGAAAACTCTTGGGCTTAAATGTCTAGGCTATGATTTTTAAGGTAAAGTTAGCCTAAAACACTTAAATTGAACTAAGGGTTTGTTTTTTGACTGAGGAATAAAGTGAATATAATTAGTAAATTAGTCGAGTGTTTAAGAGTATTATCTAGTTTATAGTTTGCAATAAATATTTTGCTATCAATACCGTTTTACTCTAGGAGAGAAGTCATGGGTAAGTTTAAAAGTACAAAATTATTAATGAGTTTAGGTTTCTTAACGCTTCCCGTGTTGACAGTGTTTGCTGCAGAAGAGGCTTCATCTATCATTAAAGTTGATTTGTCAAAAGTTGTCACTGTACAGGGATCTTCAACAGGCAGCAGTCTTAATTTAGGTGGCACTATTATTCCTAAAGTTCAGGTTTCATTAAACTCAGAGTTCCCCGGAAGAGTGACTTACCTTTCTGGAAGAGTTGGGGACTATTTTGATAAAGGAACATTATTAGTACAAATTGATGACACTATTTTGTTAGCAAAGCGACAAGAAGTATTAGCCCAAATCAATATGGCGCACACCAATATTCGCAATGCAGGTGTTCAACATAACCGTGCTCAAGTCTCCCCAGACTACAACCCAATGTTGGGAAACTGGTCAACGATGTTTAATAAACTGCCAATGGATATGTTTGGTAATGGAAACAAAGAGGTCGAACATTATGCTAATGTCTATAACTACCAAGCTCAATTAGAACAGGCTTATGCAGGTTTGCAACAAGCAGAGGCTCAGTTACAACAAATGGATTCTCAGCTTCGTAATACCCAGACAATAGCACCTTTCTCAGGCACTATTGTAAGTAAGAATATTGAAGTAGGCGACACAATTCAGCCGGGTCAACCCTTGTTGATTTTAGCAAACATAAAATCTTTGCAGATGGTTATTGAAGTACCCGCACGCATAGTCTCTGGACTAAAAATAGGGTCTTTATTGCCAGCAAAGGTTGATAGCAGCAACATCCATATGGAAGTTGAGATTGCTCAAATCTACCCTATGGCTGATTTGCAAAAACACACGGTTAAAGTGAAACTGAATTTGCCAAAAAATATCCCAGCCTCTCCAGGGATGTATGCAGAAGTGTCTATTCCTGACAACAGTAAAGCCGCAGTAAGCTACCCAGTTGTCCCACGATCAGCACTTTTAATGCGCGGCACTTTGCCAGCGATGTTTTTGGTTAATGATAAAGATGAGGCTGAGCTTCGTTTAGTGCGTATTGGCGCTATTGTTGAGGGAAATAGGGTGCAAATTTTATCGGGAATAAAAGTGGGAGACAGGATAATTGCGATACCTAAAGCTCGAGGGTGGAAAAAAGAAGAAGTGAATAAATTTTAATTTATCTTTTATCCATATAACTCAATTTAATAGGTTTTTCTTATGAGCGATACCCAAAAAAATAATTTAGGCCTAGCCGGTAATCTTGCTAAGTCCTTTATAACGTCCCCTTTGTCACCTTTATTCTTGTTTGCTATGTTGATGATGGGAATTATTGGCCTGATAGTGACTCCACGGCAAGAAGACCCACAAATTTCAGTCCCAATGGTGGATATATTTGTGCAGTCTCCGGGCGTTTCTGCAACACAGCTAACGGCTTTAGCCACAGAGCCTTTAGAGCTCATGATGAATGAGATTTCGTGAGTGAAGCATGTTTATTCAGCCACAAACCGAGGTCAGCTAGTTGTTACGGTACAATTTAAAGTAGGTGAGCCTACAGGGCCTTCTCTGGTTAAGGTTTATAATAAACTTGCGGCAAATATGGACTCATTGCCGCCTGGGGTTTCTCAGCCTTTAGTCAAAGCCAAAGGTGTTGATGAAGTTTCTATGATCAACTTAACACTATGGTCAGAAGAGGTCGACGATAGTATTTTGCGTACCTTAGCTAATGATATTATGCAAAAGCTTCAGACTATTCCAGATACCGGTGAATCCTTTATTGTGGGGGGCAGGGCTACTCAAATTAGAGTTGAGGTTTTACCAGAAAAATTATCAGGGTATGGTATTAGTTTGGACCAGATTGCGCAAACAATCCAGAGTGCGAATACCTTACAACCTGCCGGAAAATCAGAGTCAGGTTCTTATAATATGACTGTATTTTCAGGGGGTTTTCTCTATACGGCCTCAGATGTCTCTAAGCTAATTGTTGGGGTTAAAGATGGCAGTCTCATTTATATGAGTGATATTGCTAAAGTCTATATGGGCCCGGAAGAAGCCAGCAGCTTGGTTCAATTTTATACCGGGGACTCATATATTGGGGATGCCAAGGGCAAGGTTGTTGCGAATGGCTCGCCTTCAGTCACTATTGCGATTGCTAAACAGGAAGGCAGTAACGCCGTTCCGGTGGCAAATGCTATTTTAGCCAAGCTTGAAACACTAAAAGGCGAGATTATTCCCTCTAATGTTTATGTTGATATCACTCGAAACTATGGGCACACGGCAAAAAGCAAAGTTGACGAGTTGTTGTTTAAGTTAGTGATTGCAACAGGAGCGGTGACTATTCTTATTTTATTTGCTTTAGGCTGGCGACCGGCTTTAGTGGTGACCATTGTTATTCCAATTGTTATTTTGATGACGGTGTTTTTTGCCTACTTAGTGGATTATAGTATTAACCGAGTAAGCTTGTTTGCACTAATTTTTTCTATTGGGATTTTGGTGGATGATGCCATTGTGGTGGTTGAAAACATCTATCGACGGTGGATTATCGCAGACAGTACCGACACAGAAACAGCAGTTGATGCTACACGTGAAGTGGGTAACCCAACCATTATTGCAACATTTACTGTGGTTGCAGCACTGTTACCAATGGGCTTTGTGAGTGAGATGATGGGGCCTTATATGGCACCGATTCCTATGCTGGGTTCTGCTGCAATGCTTATTTCACTTTTTGCAGCTTTTGCCTTTACGCCATGGTTGACTTATAAGTTTAGGCCTTCAATGAAGTCTTTGGAAAAAGCGGAAAAAGCAGAAGAGAAGGTTCTAAAGATAACCGACAAAATTTATGGCGGGATTATTCAGCCAATGATTAATAACCGCGTATTAGGGTGGTTAGTTTTACTTGGGATTATCTTAATTTTCTTTTTGTCAGTTTCATTGTTTTATACGCAAAGTGTCAAAACTAAAATGATGCCTTATGACAATAAATCTGAATTTGAGGTTGTTATTGACTTGCCAACAGGAACGGCTTTGCCCACAACGGCAAATGTCACGCGAGAAGTTTCTGAGATTATTAAAAAAATCCCTGAGGTCACAGCTTTTCAGGCCTATGTTGGAGCAGCATCACCGTTTAACTTCAATGGTTTAGTGCGTCATTATTACTTACGTAGCACTTCAGATGGAGCCGATATTGCAGTTCAGTTGAGTGAAAAAGACGACCGTGACCGTGCGAGCCATGAAATTGCTTTAGAGCTTAGAGAAAATTTAAAGCCTATTGTTGAAAAATATAAAGCTAAAATCACAGTGGCAGAAGCACCGCCAGGGCCTCCTGTCTTACAGTCAATGGTTGCTGAAGTTTTTGCAGATGATGGCGATGAAAGGCGGGCTATTGCTAAGAACTTGACCGAGCTTTTTAATCGAACCGAAATTCTAGAAGACGTGGATAACCTGATATCTGATAGCCATCAAATATTGCACTTTAAAGTCAATAAAGAAAAAGCCATGCGTTCGGGGGTTTCTGTGGCGACCATTAACCGTAATTTATCTATGGCAATGGGTGGGGTAAAAGTTACGGACATTAAGTATGGACGAAGTAAAGAGCCTACCTATGTGCTTTTAGAAGTGCCACTGTCGGTGCGAGCAGATGTTAATGCCTTAGTTGAATTACCTATTCCAACACAGGACAGGCGTAGTCTTGTGCCTTTAGGAACGCTTGGTAAATTTGTTAAGCATGAGGCGGACCACACAATTTTTCATAAAGACCTGAAAGCGGTTGAGTTTGTTGTTGCGGATGCGGTTAATATTTTACCGGCACCCTTGTATGGCATGAATGAGGTAGAAGCCTTGATGGAAGAGGAAGGCTTTGTTTCTCCGGTGACGGGCAAAAAAGTTGAGACTTATTGGTTAGGTGGGCCAGCAATTTCTAATGACGCTTATATTAACTGGGATGGCGAATGGCGTGTAACCTACGTGACTTTCCGAGACATGGGAGTTGCATTTTGTGTGGCACTTATCTTGATTTATATGCTGGTTGTTGGGCAGTTTAGTAATTTCAAAATACCTTTAGTTATTATGTCACCAATTCCATTAACAATGATTGGTATTGTTTTTGGACACTGGGTGATGGGTGCGGAGTTTACGGCGACCTCAATGATTGGGTTTATTGCCTTGGCGGGGATTATTGTCCGAAACTCAATTTTGCTGGTTGATTTTGCCCAATTAGAATTAAGAGCTGGCAAGTCTTTAGTTGAAGCGGTGATTAGATCAGGCGTTGTGCGCATGCGACCTATTGTGATTACGGCTTTTGCTTTAGTGGGTGGTTCTAGTGTTATTTTGACAGACCCAATCTTCCAAGGGATGGCCGTGTCTTTATTATTTGGTGTCGTCATTTCTACGTTATTAACGCTAATTGTGGTACCGTTAGGTTGTATTAGCTTAGGTGATAGTTTATACCCAGAAGGACTTGAGCCTCCTGGGGAAACAAGTGAAACAAAGCCAGTAGTTAAGACGACTGAGGAAGTTGTTACTGAAAAGGTAATTGCTAATGAACAGCCACGCAAGAGGCGTAGAATTAAGTTAAAGGACGATTTAGAATAATTTATGAAAAAATTAGTTTTTATAGTTAGCGTATTTGTTACATCACAAGTAGCCGCTGAAAATTTTGTTTGGCGTTTGGATACCTTAAAAAATAGCCAATCTCAAGAAAAGTCAACGCTCTCTGAGGGAGCTGAGAAAAAATCTAAATATGGGTTGATTCCTCTGTCAGAGTTTCAAGATGGCTCAATGGGTTCTTATGATTCTTGGTTTTCATCGGCAACAAGCAGTTTGGCTGCACCTAAACAGCCAAGAAAATCATTTGTTCCTATTGAGGAAGCCGCAGCTACAATAGTTAGGTCGGTAACAGAAATAGCCCCTAAGCCTGCACCACAACCTTTTCAATTGCGTACGATATCCAGTGATAAAAAAGGCTTTGGCAGCTTGGGAAATGAGCAAAAAATACGATTTTATCCGTTTAAAAAATAATTGAAGAGTAGAATTTATGATTACAGTAGTGGCTAATTTAAAAGGTGGGGTTGGCAAAAGCACACTTGCTTTTCATTTTATAGCTTGGCTTTTGGGCCAAGGAAAGAAGACTAAGGCAATTGATTTAGATCCGCAGAAAACACTGATGGATATTGTTGAAGTGCGTGAAGAGGAAAATATAAACCCTGCTATTGACTGCACAACGATGTCATTAATGAATGTTAGCCATAATTTAACAGCCTATGACGAGGTCATTGTTGATGTAGGCGCTCAGAGTATGGTTGAGCTTAAGTATGCTGTGATTAAGGCGGATAGAATTATTATTCCGGTAACACCAAGCCAAGCAGATATCTGGGCTACACAACGTTTTATGAAATTAATTAAATCTTTACGGGTTGAAGAGGATTTTCCAGAGATTTTGGTGATGGTTAATAGAGGCGATCCTAGTCCGGATAACTACGATACTTCTGACACCCATGAAGCGCTAGGCATGCTTAAAGATGTCTCAGTTATTGATGAGATAATTTATGACCATGAGGATTATCGCAGTGCTTTGTACGAAGGCATTGCTTGTTTTGAGTTTAATCCAGAAGGCCAAGCGGCAAAGGAATTTAATGACTTAGCTCGGTCAGTCTATAAGTCGATTGGCTAAATAACTTTTTTATGGCATAAAGTAATTAAGCAATTATGTTAGTATAGGTTAAATTTATTAGAAACTAAAATTTAGGAATTTAGATATGAGATTTACAAGATTTTTATTGTGGTTAGTTATTTTTGCAGTTATTTATTATGGCTACCAATACCGTGAGGTTATGATTTCAAAAGTAGAAAACTTAACCCATGGTTCAAAACACTCAGCTTCTGAGTTGATGGATATACGTAAAAATGAGCAACAGGCATTAGCGACAAAGTTTAAACAAAGAGAAGAGGCTAAGCAGGTAGAAAAAGCGAACCAAGCTGTGGAGCAAAAAGCAGAGGCGCAAGTTAAGGAACAAGAAGCTCAAGCTAAGCAACAAGAAGCCCAAGTTAAGCAACAAAAAACTCAGGCTGTTAGTGAGCCTAAAAAGAACACTCAGGGCAACACGCCTGCGGCAACTTCACAAAAAGAGCAATCAAGCCAGCCAAAAACAGAGTCAGGCAGCAGTAACTCTGCTGATCTAGCATGGATGTACAATAAAGCTAAACAAGCTGTTATTGATAAAGAGTTTCCAACAGCAATACAAGCCTATCACGGTTTGTTAAAGAATAACCCTAAACAAGCTAAAGTGTGGGGAGAGTTAGGGGATGTTTACCATATGACAGGAGACAAGGTCAAAGCTTCTAAAGCTTATGGTAATGCAATGATTTTATTTAAGAAATTAGGTGACAATTCAATGGCAGACCGTTTGCTTCCTTATATAAGAAGCAATGCGCCTGATGTAGCGAAAAGACTAACAAACTTTTAGAATTATTTAACTGTTGGTCGAAAGCGAAGGCTTTTGCTAACAGCTTAAGAATAAGAAACATATGTTGTATAAATATGGCATTCAATAGGGTAAGCTTATTTTTTTCAAGTAATGTTACCCGCTTGGAACAAGAGATTTTGCAGTCAAACCTGTTATTATTGTTTTTTAATTTAAGGCTTAAATGTGAATAAGGAAGAGAAAATTTCAGAATACCCAACGGCATACCATAGCATGGACCCTATGGCTCAAGAACTAGCAAAAATTGCTGGGCACTTTGAGCAAAGCTCTAAAAAATGGCAAAAACTGGTTTATCCTGCTATGTTGGCTTTTATTATTTTAGCTATTTATGGTTTTTTCTTAATTTACAGTGTGACCTCTGATGTTCGTAGAATTTCAGAAAGTATGGCTGTCATGACCTATTCTTTTAATAAAGAAGATGGTCACATGAGTTCGATTGTAGCTAGTATGCAAGCGATGCAGGGAAATGTCAGAAACATGAGTGGCAATATTGGTAAGATGGGAGACAATGTGGTTCGTTTAAATAATACTATTATTGGTATGAGCGACTCGATGTCTGGCATAGGCACAGACGTGAAAACAATGTCACAGCAGTTAACGGCAATTGACCAAATATTACAAAGTATTCAGAGCATGGATTACTCAACCCGCGATATGGCTAATTCTGCTAATGGAATGAATCAAGGGATGCGTTCTATCGATGACGGGCTGTCTCCAGGTGGCTTTATGAATAAAATGATGCCATTCTAAAAACACTTGAAGTCTCTGAGAGCTTTGCACACCCCAAGGGTACTTCCTTAACTGTTGGTTTTGAAGAGGCCGCGAATGGATGCACAGATAAAAGGGTTAAAACAGCCCACTTCTGCGTTGAAAATCTCTCTCTATAAAAAAAGGCCACTCGATGTGGTTTTTTTTATGTGCCAGTTTTTTAGTGCCCATAATAAAATGTCTTCGATGGAGCAAGACAACAGCTCCTCTTGGGGATTTTGGCCTAATATTTTTAGAGCAGAGAGGATGCTTCTTCTAGCTAAATCAGTCTTTAATGGCAGGGCTTTAGCAAAGGACTGTTTGCTGAGCTTTTGTCCTTGTTTGTTTTTGGCTAGCGGAAGGTGTCCATAACGAGGAGGATTTTGCTTGAATAGCTGATAAAGAAAGAGCTGTTTTGGTGTTTCAAGAGCTAAATCAGAGCCTCGAATAATCTCAGTTACGCCTAACTCTATGTCATCAACCACTGTGGCAAAGACATAGGAGAAAAGTTGGTCAGCGCGTTTTATTATAAAATCCCCACAGTCCTGAGCAATATTCCACTGTTGGTTCCCAAGGCAGATGTCTTTGCTTGCCACTAGACAGTCTTTAGTACGACAACGAATACTGTGGTTATGGTTTAAGGTTAACTGGCGGCAGGTTCCAGGATAAATAAGAACCCCTTTGAGCTGTTTTCTTGTGCAGGCACAGGAAAAAATGTGAGGTTTAAGGCTGTTTAAACTAGACTGATATTTTTCAGTATTTTGGCTTTGGCATTGTATTTCTTTATCCCAAGGTAATTGATAGTATTCTAATGTGGTTAAAATTGATTTTATAGCACCTTTTTCGACCCTAGGAGGGTCGATATCGTCAATACGCAATCTCCATAGCCCATTTTGCGATTTGGCCTGTAGGAAGCTGCCAAGGGCGCTGACTAAAGAGCCAAGATGTAAATCTCCTGATGGAGTGGGGGCAAAGCGCCCAACAGGAATCACCCGGTTTTAGCCTCGTTAAGCCATGACTCTTTCACGTATTTCCTCTAGCTCTTTACAGCTAATACATAGGTCAGCTGTTGGACGAGCCTCAAGACGTAGAATTCCAATGTTATCGCCACAGGAGTTGCAGTAACCATAATTTGATAAACTTGCTTTTTCTAGCTCAAAAATAGACTTATCTATTTTTTGGACAAGCTTACGCTCACGATCTCGAGTACGAAGCTCAATAGAAAATTCTTCTTCTAAAGTGGCTCGGTCATTTTGATCTGGCAAGTGCGTTGTCTCATCAGACATATGATTCAATGTCGCATTGTTTTTTTCAAGCAGCTGTTCCCGCCAGATTTTTAGTATGGAACCAAAATGTTTCTGTTGGTTTACATTCATATAATCTTCTGTTTTTCCTGCTTTATAAGGAGTGATTTTTCCGAAAATAAGGTTATCTTTTTTTGAGACTGTTTTCTTTTTAGTGACCATAAAATTCCTTGTTACTTAAAATATTTGGTGCATTTAATACCAGAAAATTGAACGCATGACAATCTTTTTTTGTTTTTTTATTGGCTCATTTTTCGTATATAATTGTTTTTAAAATGATTTTTTTGCTCTAGGATTAAACTGTTTTTTCTTATGGCGATGGGGGAACTCCACCAGTATAATTATGCCTTATCTTAAGAAGTGAGTAAATGAACAATGAGTAAGTTAAAAGCAATTTTATTTGATGTCGATGGAACACTAGCAAATACTGAGCGAGATGGCCATCGAGTTGCCTTTAATAAGGCTTTTAAAAAGGCTGGCTTAGAGTGGTACTGGGATGAAACCTTATACGGGGAGCTTTTAGCTGTCACTGGCGGTAAAGAACGGATCAATTTTTATATAGCATCTAAAAACATTTCAGTCGACACTGATGATGTTGAATTATTTGTTGCAAACTTGCACAAGCAAAAAACAGCGTATTACTTAGAGCTGCTGAGCAGTGGAGCTATCCCATTGAGGGAGGGTGTCAAAGATTTAATTGATGAAGCCCGTGCTAAAAATATTATTATTGCTATTTCGACGACGACAACACCAGAGAATGTTACAGTTTTATTGGAAAACCAACTAGGTAAAGAGTCGGTAAGTTGGTTTAGCTCAATTGGAGCAGGGGATGTTGTTCCACATAAGAAGCCAGCGCCTGATATTTATAACTATGTTTTAGCAGAGCTTAACTTATCGGCCAGTGATTGTGTCGCAGTTGAAGACTCTAAAAATGGGGTGCTTTCGGCTAAAGCAGCACGCTTGAAAACATTAGTCACGACAAACGCCTATACCGTTGAGGAGGACTTAACGGGAGCCGATATTGTCGTAGATGCGATGGGGACAGAGGCTAAGCCTTTTAAGGTCACATTAGTGGACGTAGGTGAACATACCAAGGTTACGGTAACCCTACTTGAGTCTTTACTGCTTAACTGATGAGTTATTTATGGCACCCAAAGCACTGGTTGTCTTGGGTGGGAGTCTTTTTTATTTTTTTAATATCCTGTCTACCACAATTTTTAAGGCATGGTATGGCGTGTGGGTTAGCTTTTTTGGCCTACCGCTATAACCATAAACGACGCCAAATTGTTTTGGCAAATTTAGCCTATTGCTTTCAAACAAAAACAACAGCTGAAATTGAAACAATAGCTCGGCAACATTTTTTTTACTTAGCGATAGGTTTAGTGGACTATAGCGTGCTGTGGTTTGCATCAATAAAAAGGCTGCAAAAAATGGTGCTGATTGAAAACAAGCCCTTGCTTGATCAGATTGTGCAAAAAAATGCCGGGGTTCTCATGTGCGTTGCCCATTCTCCATTTGTGGATTTCATTGCACCTGGGCTAAGCCAATATTCAGCCTTAGGCTCGTATAAAGTGTTTAAGAATCCGGTGGTTGAATTTTTAGTGCTACGCTCAAGAGAAAAGTTTTTAGCGAAGCTTGTCGACAGAGATACGGGTTTTAGGGTTATGGTACGGAGCCTAAAGCAGGCGGGAATGTTTTTGTATGCGCCTGATGAAGACAAAGGGGTAAAGCACTCTGTTTTCACCCCGTTTTTTGATAGCACAAAAGCAACATTGACCACTGTCGCAAGGCTAAGTCAATCAACAGATTGTCTTTGTGTTCCTACGTTGGTTGTTTGGGATGAGGTACGCCAAAAGTATATCATAAAAATTACTGAGCCGATTGAGCAAAATGTTAGCGCAGATCCAGTCCTTAGTACACAGCAAATGAACCACGCTTTAGAATCTTTGATAGAGCCAGATATTGCCCAGTATATGTGGACAATGAAATTCTTTAGAACTCGCCCAGAGGGAGAGGCTGATATTTACTGAGATCTACTTAAGCAGTCTATTAACCTTCACTAAATCTTTTTTAGCAAGCACACCTGCAATGTATTTAAGCTGTAAAATGTGGTACAGATAATCATAACGAGACTTAGCTAAATTGAGCTTAGCTTTAAACATTTCACTGCGTGCATTGAGCACATCTAGCGAAGTGCGTGTCCCGGCATCAAAACTATCTTGAGCCGCATTGAGTGCAACATTAGTGGATTTTAATAGCTGGCGTGCTGCATAAATACGCTTAATATCAGAGACAATAATCGCATACATTTCTCGTGTGTTACGTTGGATCTGGTTTCTGGTTTTAGTGAGGTTGGCACTTGAGGAGCCTAGTTTATGTCTGGCCTCACGGGTACGAGAGTTGACGTAGCCACCTTGAAAAATAGGAATATCTAGC
>JAUTBT010012998.1:0-23414 GCA_032361225.1 Lepetodrilus schrolli
AAAAACTGGTGGAAATCCAGACTAGTACAAGCAGTACATATGCATGCAAGCCATGATGTGAGTGAAAAAAATCTTGAGAGTGGCTTTAAACCACAAATCAACCAACCAACTAATCCTTACTTTGACGAATATTCTGAAATTGTATGAAAACTTTGTTGAAAATAAATGGTGCAGGTTATTTTAATCTATTTTGTATTAACGTGAATTTTGTCACTCAAATTTATTGTGTATGTCACTACTATTGAGCTAGCGATTCCTGTGATGTGGCAAACAGGGTAAGACGATGAGAACATTTCCACTCAATTGTAATATAGCCCATGTAGTAGGTAACGTCGTGCTTGAAATGCAGATCACACATCCATGGTCGGGGCCTGTTCTGTAAGCGCACCATTGACAGCGGAGAGATGGTCATAGAATACGCAGGGGAGGTAATCCGAGCTTCTCTGACCGACAAGCGAGAGAAATACTATGAGAGCAAGGTAAGAGTCCAGACCCTGAGATTACAAAACCTTTTTGAGTACGATTTCGTAATCAACTCAACATTTTGTTCATAAATCCCCCTATAAAATTTTAGCTTGAGCATAAACTCCTACTGAACGGTTTCGTAATATTACTTTCATTTAACCCTCTCCATGCTGGAGGCAACTGGAGATGCCCTGAAGGGCAGTGCCTGTGCCTAATCCAGCAGGAAGAGGGTTAATCAGTAATTTTGTGTCTGAGAGATCCCAATGATCCCAATGAAGTATTGGCTAAATATTTGAAGTTTTACTGTTTAATTTTCAGGGAATCGGTTGTTACATGTTCCGAATCGACGACTTTGAAGTAGTTGATGCCACAATGCATGGAAGCGCAGCCAGATTCATCAACCATTCTTGTGATGTACGTGTAACTGTAATGGCTTCATAATATTCTTTGCCACTCATAACTGAAAGATTGCTGCAAGTAGCACTAAGCAATTATTCATCCACTAATTCTATGTACAAATTTCAACTTAAATGGTCGGGTATTATCCAGTATCTGTTGCCTGAAATATGACACTTTTATATTTAAATTACCCTTATATTAATCATACCTACTACATGTATATGCATATCATAGAATAATTACCAATGTACCATCTGTTTGCTCTACATATTTGACAATGTACATATTACTTCCAACCATATTTATGTACCATACTGACCATATCTATGTTTATTACATTACATATATTTGTCTCTACTGGAATAGATATCTTTACAGATTAATTTTTTATTATTATTCATCAATTCATATGACATAATGTAAAAGTGCACTCTTGTGTTTGTTTCAAACTTAAATGACAGTTTCCAAATAACTTCTTTAATATACAGAGGATATTTGTAATTGGTTTGGCATTTTTTTGTTGGCTCATATGGTCTAAGAGAAAATTAATGACCAGTCTGTGACCAGTTATTGTTTTTATGATATTCAGATAGTGTGAGCCGTGGATGGTAATTAGCTGTCATTTACATAATCATTTTGATTAGATGTTAGAAGATTGTTTTACATTTAACATTTATTTTCAGCCGAACTGCTACTCTCGGGTGATCAATGTCGATGGGAAGAAACACATCGTCATCTTTGCCATGAGAGCGTAAGTTGTCTCCGTGTGACATGCCACAATATAAATACATCTTTTAAATCAATGAGCCAACAACTGACACAAGCCAACGACTGACACAATAAGCCAATGACTGCAATAAGCCGACTGACACAATAAGCCAACGACTGACACAATAAGCCAATGACTGACACAATAAGCCAAAGACTGCAATAAGCCAATGACTGACACAATAAGCCAATGACTGACACAATAAGCCAATGACTGACACAATAAGCCAACAACTGGCACAATAAGCCAATGACTGCAATAAGCCAATGACTGACACAATAGCCAACGACTGACACAATAAGCCAACGACTGACACAATAAGCCAACAACTGACACAATAAGCCAACGACTGACACAATAAGCCAATGACTGACACAATAAGCCAACAACTGACACAATAAGCCAACAACTGACACAATTAGCCAAATACTGCAATAAGCCAACGACTGACACAATAAGCCAACGACTGACACAATAGCCAACGACTGACACTTGCTATTACTAGAACCATAGTTATTGTCTACAGATTTTATGTTAACATTGATATTGTTAGTATTTTAACGTCTGCATCCAGCATAGCTGATATAGCAGGTGGTACGATTGTTATATTTTGCCAATATGTTAGTACTATCTTCTCAACGTTTGAGACTTGGTTACATTTTAAAAACTTTGATGTCCTACTTTTCAGAATAACCAAGGGGGAAGAACTCACGTATGACTACAAGTTTCCGATCGAGGAAGTGAAGATACCGTGTTCGTGCGGGTCAAAGAAGTGTCGCAGATACCTGAATTAACCCTCTCCACGCTGAAGGCAACCGGAGATGCCCTAAAGAGCAGTGCCTGTGCCTAATCCAGCAGGGAGAGGGTTAATGCTGACAATCGCTACCAGACGAATCCAATAAACAGGGTTACCTTCCCCGAGTAAACACAGCCACAGCCAAGTGGCGGTCCGAGTGAGAAAGACCATGTCGTGTGAGAATGTCGGTGGCTGTTAGCATGCCCAGCATAAACAGAGGAGGCCACGATGTCACAACTGATCTATGTCAATGTTATTGATAGCAGTTTGAACATAGACTGTGCATGTCACTGAATCGCAATTAGCACGATCACCGATATTGATGTGAAGTTAACACCAGCAACTACGGGTGTATATTAACAAGATAAATACATTAAGAAGACATTTTTTTTGGATTTAATCTTGATGATAATGTTGATGATCAAATGAATCATCATTGCCACATTGAGAGAAAAAATCCTCCCCAGAAGTGGACATAAATTGTAAAATCCTTGAATGTTTTGTGACGATAAACAGACATGCTCTACAGTCTGTCCTGGTCGGGATGTATCTGGACTGACCGAGTTGCTCATACTGTAGGTGTCACACGTGAAGTGCTATTTTCCTACCCACTGATGCCGTGTTATGATAACTCTTGACAATGCTGTACATGACCGTTTGTTGGAGATGCTGTGTTTGTGTACCGAACTAAAGGACAGCTGTGTCTGTAATTCTCATTAATCGGATATGAAAATGGATGCTGAATGTGGCGTTTTGTACAATTTGCAGATGATGTCACAAGATTTGACGACCTGATGGCAGCTTATCATGCATCTCTGTATATGTTGGTAGATGAACTACAATTTTATAATGAACAGGGCAGCCATTTTATTGCCACATGTCACAAAACCGTGTGGATTTGGAGCTGATATACTCGCGGACTCAAGGGTTGTTTTCATTGCAGTTGACTGTT
This sequence comes from Lepetodrilus schrolli, assembly GCA_032361225.1. NCBI lineage: Eukaryota > Metazoa > Mollusca > Gastropoda > Lepetellida > Lepetodrilidae > Lepetodrilus > Lepetodrilus schrolli. The sequence continues at coordinate 3,382 of JAUTBT010012998.1, forward strand.
GAATTTGATGTGAACCTGAAAACCACCACGACAGAAAATAATGGCATTTTTTTTTATGAGATAAATATAGGAGTATGTCCAAGAAATTTCTGTTTGGGGAAATTCATTCTATGTAAGCTGCCATTCATTTCCTTTATATGTCACAAAAGTTGTCTGTTCATTTGATTTGCAAAGAATTGTTATACTACATATTTGCACTTGTGTTTGATTTTCATATTCTATCTTTTACATTATCTCCAAACACGGTAAGCTGCTTGTATATCATGGGATATCCATCATGGTTCTTTCATAAAAGTATAGATAGCCATCAATTTGTAGACTATTAAATCAAACTTTTTAGATTAGGTTGGATCAAAGTATCTTCCTTTTGATTTTGACATTCAGACTTCAAGCTTCTCCATATTGGATGAGTGATGTAAACAAAGTGAATGACAGCTAGTACATGTTCTTGGCTGTACATTTTAAAATGGAAATGAGTAAATATCAACTAAATACCAACCACATATATTTGGCTGTTTTAGCTTATGTAGTCAGGCATATTTATATTTAGATGCTGGTACGTGTGGTCTCGTTGAATACAGACATTTCCACATCATTATTAACCAGTGTTTTGTTGCATGTGTGACATGAAAATATGCAAACCTGTATATTTCACTGAAGCAATGTACCATGCACCCTGACAAGTATTATGAATAGCATAATATTTAGTTATCTTTCTTTATTGCTAATATCTGGAGTTACCTCCCTTCAGGCCGGTGTGACCCAGCTGAGGCATGAAAGCTGTAAATATTGGTCAATGGAGACATTTAGCTTTCCCCATGTTCAACTTATAGCATAGAGAAATAATGCGCATTGTGTCACTTAATTTTGTTGATCTGACTGGCTTGCTCATGTTGAAGTGCAATTTAGAACGTGCATGTGAATAATATCACTTGATCAACCAGATTATGTGATACGTCAAAATTGTCGTGTTGAAATTGGGAAAACTAAAGGACTCGATTATTGAAGTTGTTTGTGTTTGTGAATATCCAGCATTTAAGTTGCTAAACCCAAGTGTATATCAACATTAATTGTTAAATTTAATTTGTTCATTACATTAAAAGCTTACCTTCCACTGCCATTCCTGTAAATGTGTACAATATGTAGTTTGTAGTATATTTATTGTGCAAGTTAATATATCAAATTGTGTCATTGTTTTGTGGATATGAAATGTTATTTGTACTATGTACTTGTATACGTGCCTTAGTTACGACTGTCGAGATTCATGCCAGAGTGCTCATCAAAGAGTCAGTCATGCATGGGTGCTCACCGACAGCTAAGCTGTGAAATCCCTATTCATGTAAGCAAAGCAGTATATCAGTATTCAGTGATATACATGTGTGTGAATATTAATCATGTTGCTGAAAATTTGCTTTGCATTTTATTGTAAATTATGTTTATTATTCAGATGTTAAAATTGCATGAAAACATTTCTCAATGTGTAAAAATAATGCAGATTTTATTGTGTTCATTAGATAAATATTTGAATGACGTTAAAACTTATTTCAAGTAACATGATTATAGATCATGGATATAGTTCTTATATGTTTTATGTGAATGACTCATTCTTTGCAATTTCTGATGCGTAGAAATGTCCTGGATACGATGTTTATAATAAACATCAGGTGTGTAATGAGAACGTTCTTCTATAAAGTCATCTTTTCCGAATTGTATCAAAGGTGAACCCTGGTTTGTGTACTAGTGCTATTTGTCTATGAAATTCCATTTAGAAATACAGTGTAGTATGTAGACAATTTTTTTTAAAACAATATTTATTTGAAAGCATCCGGGATTTATGTACAGCTAACTAAATGGCGATCTGAACACATCTCCCGAGATTTAGCACAATGAATTTCTCATACATTTATATTTTGCTGAATTAGCATTGATTTGATTGCTATAGACATTTTTATGCTTCGTCAACATTTACCAAATTTTGTTATGGCATGTTTTGTGTATAGATGGGAAACTTAACTTTTGTACCCGTTTTGATCAACATCCATCTCATTGCAAGGGTGTTTCTTTTCAATGGAAGCATTTTTTAAACCTATTTTTACGTTTGAAAAAAAAAAGTGTACATATTCATTTAGTGTATATATTCATTAACATTTTCTTATCTGGAGTTGATATGTGCACACAGTAAAGCAGTGCTTTGATCAAACTTCTGTTGTCAGTTTGTAATGAGGACATTGTCAATCAGGGTCAAGGACACTTCTTATCTATATGGCGATTCTTTTGTGCAAGGCTGCAAGGCAGTCCGAATTCCACTCAAATGGTTCACAAGTCTTGTACAATGCAGGAGTGCCCAGTACAATGCAGGAGTGCCCAGTTTCCAAAAATTCAGTTCAATAGCATTACAACATGCTGCCATACCAAGCATGTTAAAAAATCTGCACGGTTTTGAAAGGAAAACAAAATGGACAGACAAATAGTGTTAACAAGTTTATTACATTACAAAATAGTGTTAACAATTTATTACATTACAAAGTTCTACACATTCCCCCACTTCCCTGGTAACCAAGAGACCGGCCTGGCAACAAACAATTGTGATTTCTGCGGAAACGAAGCCCAGAGTCTGGGATCGGCAGGCCCCAAGCTACGTCCAGTGCAAATAAATAAGCTCCTGGACAAAATAAATCAGCAGATCTGCAGAAAATTGCCCGAATTGAAATAACAAGTCTACTGAACATGTTTATGGATAACAGATGTATAGTCATCAACAATTGAGTGCTGTACTTTCAAAAGAAATCATTGGCAATGGTATAACTTAGGACATGTCTCAGAGATGGTTGACATTCATACATAGATATACAAATATGTACATGTAATAACCAATTACACACTTTGTAACAGGTAACACATGGTAAAAGAGTTGGTATACGACACTGCAACTGCAGCTCAAGATGATTCAAGAGGCACAATATCGCACTATTTTATCAAAAGTCAAATGATCATAAATCATTCTATGCACATAGTCACAGATTCAAATGAAAATGTACACGTTTAATTTGTCTATACAAACCATGTCATCAACCACTTACTTATTTCTTGTGTTACTAGTACCATGGAAATTCCCATACCAATGTTAATGCAAATTCCAGTTAAAACCCAACTTTTGCCTGAATTTTGGATTAAAAAAATTGATTTATTGCTGAACATCAAAAATCCTTTAGTGGACTTTGGAGGTAAAAATGTAATATGCTTACAAAATGTATGGAAAGCCATTGAAATCTGTAATTGAATGTTAGAAAGAACTGAAAGTTGGTGTGAACACAGATATATACATTTGTCATACGATTGGTTGGCTGGTTGGTTGATTTGGGTTTTAAAGCCAATTTCAAGATTGTTTCACTCACATCATGGCTTGCATGCATTGTACTGCTTGTACTAGTCTGGATTTCCACCAGTTTTATAGTGCAGGCTCACTTGGAGGTATATCATGCCGCAGATAGAACATGAATACCCCACTCAGACACAGTATACTGATTCCGAGCCGACCAGTCCTTGCTTTACCCCATTAATGCTGAGCGCCAAGCAGGGGAACAACAAGAACCATCTTTTAAGGTCTTTTGGTATGACACGACCAGGGATTGAACCCGCAACCTTCTGCACTCCGGGCCGACGCTCTAACCGTTACGCCATGGAGCCAATTTAAAAACATAAACATTAATTTTTTAAATAATAGAGTAACATTTAAAAACAAATTTGAATAAATAAATGAATAAATAAATGAATGAATAAATGAAAAGGGTTTTGCGATCCATGAGAAATTTTACGTATGTCAAGTGAATGTACTCTGCAGCTGTAGCTAAGAAAATGAGTATAAATATTTGCGATTGTTTAAACTCCATTTGTACTATGGCCGACCATACTCACTACAAACTCTGACGTGATGGATGCAATCGAGATGGCCGACCCCAGGCGGTCGAGTGAGCTCACTGAGCCCAGATGGTCGAGCGAAGCGGCAATGTTGTCTATGGAGTCATGGAGATCCAACACTCCATCCATCTTTTTGTCATTGTCTTCATCGTCACTGTCATCGTGCTTCAGCAAAGATGCGAAGTCGATCCCAGACTTGGACAGCTGCTCAAAGGTTCCAGTCCCCAGAATCTTGCCCTGTGTCAATTAAGTCATAACTATTTTATTCATTTTTTTCTTCTTTTTGAATTGGGGTTTTAGAGTCGCTTTCAGGATTCTTTCACTTATATCACGACTTATCAGTATAGGGCAGGAGGAAACCCGCAACATCTCTAGCGTTGAATGTTGCAGTAAACCTACGAGCACCGGCTGGTACTGATAGACCAAGGATGATGTCTGCATTGCCACTCTACAGACAGTGCATCCTATCACTATCGCGTTAGAAAGGTAACTTTCGCAAACATTGATGCAGGAGATGGCGGGACGGGATTTGAACTCAAAACCTTTGACTCCGAAGTCCTAATTGTAGACTATACCTCATGATATTTTACTCCAAAAGTAAATTCCTGTTTTAAATTTAAAAGAAAACCATAAAAATAGGTCAAAATACATAAGGCCAAATAATCTAAATTAGAATTTTCCCTGGTGAATAATAACTTGCGAATATTTTGCTCTCGGTCATGGCAAAAGCCTCTGAAAGACCTAAGTTATTCTGTACAGTGTGTTGGTTCCCAGAGCATGGCCCACCTCTTTGAGTATCAGGATCTGGTCGGCGTCCTGCAGGTATTGCACCTGGTGGGTGACGAGGATCCGTGGCTTTTTCCGCAGAACACCCTGAATACACCTGTCATAGCAAGGGAGATAATTGCAGTGGGTTAAAGGCATACAATCACGTTTTTTTTAATACATATTTCGTGGCCAAATGTATTTTACCTGAAAGTATGTAGATTTGATTTGTCTACACAAGTATATTGGGCAACAAGCTATATTTTCTGCATGTCTGACTGGTTTTCAATATTTTCATATTTGTTTTCATATTTTTTTTATCGCGAGATAAAAAATATATAAACATAAACGAAAATATTGAAAATCAGTGGGACATGTGGAAAATGTAGCTTATTGCCCAATACGCTTGTGTAGATAAATCAAATGTACAAATAACTATGGCCTAATAATAATAATAATAATAATAATAATAATGGTTACAACATTGTTAATGATAAATAATAACAACATAAGTAATAATAATAACAATAATAACGATAATAATAACAATAATAATAACAACAGGTTACAACCCATCACCACTAGACATTGTTAATAATTAATAACAATATATGTAATAATAATAATAACAATAAAAATAATAATAATGATAATAACAATAATAACAACAGGTTATAACCCATCACCATTAGACATTGTTAATGATAAATAATAACAACAGATGTAATAATAGTAATAATTACAATAACAACAATAACGATAAAAATAATGATAATAATAATAATAATAATAATAATAATAATAACAACAGGTTACAACCCATTACTAGGCATTGTTAATGATAAATAATAACAGATGTAATAATAATAATAACAATAATAATAATAATAATAACAATAATAATAACAATAATAATAATAATAATAATAATAACAACAGGTTACAACCCATCACTAGACATTGTTAATGATAAATAATAACAGATGTAATAATAATAACAATACAATAATAACAACAACAATAACAATAATAATAATAATAATAATAATAACAGGTTTCAATCATTACTACTACCCACAGATGATAATAATACTCATACTCATTAAAAATGTGCCTCCCTATGGCAGTGTCCACACAACTCAGAGGATCGTCAAGCAGATAAATGTCTGCATCTGTGTACAGCGCACGTGCCAAACTGACCCTTGCCCTTTGACCTCCGCTCAGACTGACCCCACGGTCTCCAATAAGGGTGCTATCTCCGTTGGGCATTATTTGCAGGTCCTGGCGACATCATACAGATATTATTAGACATATTAAAGTTGTACCGTTTCATCAAAAATGTATTTTAACAAAATACTAAATTAAAGTTATCGACAAGAACCAAGATTGCTGTAAATGGATAGGTTGTAGAAAAGGTATATTTCATAAAAAGCTATGAGTGAGTGTGAGTGAATTATTGTTTTACGTCACAGCGGGAATCTTTCAAACATATGCGACGAGTAAAAAGCTATGACCAATATCAAAGATATGAGAAAATATAATTCAATTACAATTTTGGTTATTGTTTAAAACCACTATTTGTGGTGCATGAGGCAATAAAAAACTACTTATTAAGTAATTCTTTCCACTTGCAAAACAATTAAATGATATCAGAAATATGTAATGATTCATCCATTGTTTACTGTCATGATATAGATATCAAAATGGAAATAAAAGCATGTATACACTATTTTATGTGTAGATATTCATTTGCAGATGATATACATAGCAGTCAAGCCATTTAAATTATTGCAGCTAAGTATCGTAATAGAAAGGTTGAACTACAAACCCTTTTCAAAGCGCATGCACGTATTGACTTCTCATACAGAGCCGAGTCAAACTTGGATCCCATGGTGATGTTCTGACGCAGAGTGGCTGAAAACACCCAAGGCTCCTGGGAAATATAGGCGACCTTGCCTTTGACCTCAATTGACCCCTCACTTGTTGGCAGCTCGCCCAAAATGGACATCAACAGGGAAGACTGAAATGTTGGGTGAAAAGGAAAACTCTTAAACATAATTTTAAATAGAATAATTTGTATTTCGAATATCAAACTAATGGAGAAGCAACTTTTAAAGTTCTGCTAATGGTTCTATGCTCCTAGTTATTCTCTGTTCCTACCTTGTTAGGTATACTCGCTGCCAGACATTTTCTATTCTTACAATGAAAGATTCAACAGGTTCTATAACTGCTAAATCATTCATTGTATCATTGCTTGAAGTTTTCCATTCCTAACTTAATTATCTCTCATTGTATCATTGCTAGAAGTTATGTTGTTGCTACCTTGCCAGCACCTACAGGTCCTATGACTGCCAGTAGTTCCCCAGCCTTGACACATGCGGAGATCTTCTCCAATGTGTTCTGTTCTATCTTCTGAAACAGTATGAAAAAAATACATTAATTTTAACACACAGACATCTGCTCCAATGTGTTCTGTTCTATCTTCTGAAACAGTATGAAAAAAATACATTAATTTTGACACACACAGAGATCTTCTCTAATGTGTTCTGTTCTATTTTTGAATACCGTTCCATAAAAGCATATCGTATATCGTGGGGCATTCAAAATTCAAAATGGTGGGCGTAAATCGAGTGCTCCTGTTTTCAATCGGTAAATATTACGGCAATAAGTTGGGATCTTCTTGTGGTATAAGTCCAGTACCTTATTATCCATTATTGTATGAAGTGAGCCCCCTGGGCTTATACCCCACCATATACGGTAACAAAATGGATGCTATGATCTCTTAATGGTTACATAAGCTTTTATGGAACGGTTGACCTGGCTCTGATTTCTCAAATCAAACTTGAGTTTGAGATTTTGCTCAGCTGAGATTTCTCCCATTTGATTCAGTGTTGTAACTTGAGTAAAAACTCAAACCCAGCTGAATATGGAACACCAGTCTCACTAACCTGGTCCCATTTGGCTGTGACGTCGTCGATTTTGACATAACATTCGTCCAAAGGTGGTCTGTTGTGTTCTTTGGACTTCTGTATGATCGAGCTTTCGTCCAATTCTTCTAGGCTTAGGAATGTCTGAAACATGACCGTCAATAATTAAATACTTATTAAATTAATTAATATTCTCTTCAACAATTAACCCACATGATCATTCATGTATTTTTAACCCTTCTCTGCTGGATTAGGCACAGGCACAGCTCTTTAAGGCATCTCTGGCTGCCTCCAGCATGGAGAGGGTTAAAGGCACCATGGGATGCTTTTATCATGTTTAACCCTCTCCCTGCTGGATTAGGCAGTCACTGCTCTAAAGGGTGTCTCCGGTTGCCTCCAGCATGGTCAACATTGCTGCAGAGAGAATATTTCACCCATACACGACGACACTGATCTATAGATCTGGCCCCCATTTCACAACGACATTCTAAATATTTAGGAGCTCCTAAACCAGTCCTAAGAGTTGTTACCTCATAATAAGTGTTTCACGACGACGTCACAAGTCGTACGCCTTCTTAAATCGGCATCTCTGGGTCATAAAGTTAGGAGCTCCTAAATTTAGGATTTCGTTGTGAAACGGGGGCCTGGAGTTTAGTAGCAGAATTATGAAGGCCATATATTTTTATGCATCCCCATGGGATAAATCCATTTATTACACTACCGACGAGATATCAACCACATCATAACTGTTCTGACTTTCATATAAAGCAGGTGGCATGTAACATTGCATGGGCAAGTGGTGGGCTATACATGTTATAATACTCCTGTTGAGAAATGTATTTCCCTCTCAGTTGCTCAAGCAGAATATTATCAAGATCACGTGAAACAATCAGATAAAATATTTTGACATGGAGGCAAGATAATGATTAGTAATATTATTAATTTTGTTATTATTATTACTACTAAAACAAACAAACAAACAAATCAAATAAAGAATCCACTTTCAATAACGTGATGATTTAATATGAACATATGTTAATGCATAATAAAATGTTTTATGGCATTCCAGTGACATTAGTAGTCTGTATGTAATGGGAGTATACCACCCCCCACCACAACGGCTTAATTGCAAAACCTGCAACTTGTGGCAAGCCGAGTGTTGTAAACTAAGGATGATGTTATACGACATTTTCCGTTCCAAATATCTCGATACGTAAAACTGGTCTCCACAGCTGCGAAGCGATAAGCCAGCTCGAAGTTTTGAATACGCACAGAATATGCATGTACGTGTCAAAGGTGAAAGCACATGAACGACAACTGTCTGTGATGCTGTAGTGCTAATAACACATGGTGGATATCTACTGTGTGATAACGCTGATTACGTCATTTTGTGTGTCTCGTGCAATCGAGTGAGTGAGCAAGTTATTGTTTTACGTTGCAGCGGGAATCTTTCTTATACAATCGAGACAAAATTATCCAATCATAATTTTGGAAATCTCCAGTTTCTATAGCAAAATGATATCAAATTTCCTTACCAGGATCCGGCTAATGGTCGTTTTGACCTCGCTTACTGTACGGACTGCATCCGTTATGAATCCGACCATGTTATGTGATATAATCGTTAGCATTACGACTCCTGTGAAGATAGGGGCAGGCCTCATGTAGCGGTGGGTGGTACCGCTGATTGTCATGGCAACGGATATCACGTATATGATAAAGCGATGTATGATGACCCATATTGAAGCGGAGAACGTGCACGCCTTTTTGTGGGCCATGATCAGGGCTACTTCCTGTCTGAAAGCAAGACGAACAGAGGACTGGCGACGCCGAAATATGTGCTACAAGGTTGTTGCTTCCTGGCTGAAAGTGACAAGGTTAGGGTTAAACTCGTGAAGCTCTTTCACGGCTGAAAGGAAGATTATAGAAGACTGGCAATGTCAAAAAGCTAAGTTATTATTTCCTAGCTGGAAGCAAGAAATAGAGGACCGACAAGATATATAGAAGACACATGCACATAGAAGTGAGATATTTAGCTGAGAGAATAGTAATTTAGTACATAGAACATTTGGTAGGTATGTGGTACTTTTGGCAATTGTGTAGATGATCATACCCTTAGTACCAAATGTCCTGAGTTCGATTCCGCCCAAGCACTGATGCGATCATGACAAAGGATGTGAAGCCTTAAATCTGTTATCCTCCTCGTTTCATCAGTATCAAGCGATGCTCGCAAGGTTACTGCAACACTATGTGCCACAGGTGTTGTGATTGCCTTCATGTCTTGCACTGACCATACTGTGACAACATGATGCGACTACGAGTGAAATTTAGTTTTAAAAAAAATCTAAGCTTCACCACAAGTGAAATAAAAATGGGGAGAAAAAGAGAGAGATCGAGAGAAATATGCAGGGCGATATGGAAAAAACCCCAGACTACAACTGTAGAGTAGCCTCTAAACCATAGTTACAACAAATATTATACTATTCAGTTTGTGTGTTAATCTCATCGAGCTACAGGTTTTGGATTTTACAGGTTACCTAATTACTCACGAGTTACTTCACTTTTCTATTTATTACTTCATTATTAATATTTAAGTTTCTATGACAAATTCAATTCAATCAATTACTAGTTTTCAATTTTACAGGTCACCTAACATCCGGGTACCATGTGTTGTCGGTCAAAACCTAGTACAGACCTAGGTTTTGACCGATGACATAGGGTACCTGGATGATCATCCAATTATTTATGAGGGTTACTTCCCAGTTCTAAGTTATTCATCTTTACTTCTTCAGTTTGTATGTTAATTATTAATTTCTCAATGAGCTACATGTTTTCTAATTTACAGGTTCACTCTCACTTTCTAAATTATTCGTCATTACTTCTTCAGTTTACTCAATGAGCAGCAGGTTTTCAATTTTGCAGATTTCCTAATAATTCATGAGGGTTAATATGACCTTTTACAAACAATTTGTACTACATGCCGATGAGTCAAACTTTAATGGGATATACGTTGTCAGATGCACAGAATATGTTAGGAAAACTAACCATATTTCTGCTACTAAATATCTGTATGTTCTATGATTGGGTTCAAAATAAAAAAATCAGATTTAATTTTACCCACAATCTCACCAAGTCTTGAATTGTACGAGGATCATCAATTACTATGATGTGAAAAAACCCCAGCACTGACATGGTTACAATGGTTAATATGGTTGGCAATAAAGTGTTTAAAGTGACCCAAACAGCAAATTCATATTGCATAATAAACCTAAAGAACTGATGATCCTACACCATGTCCAGAAACTGATTTCCTTCCAAATGATCTGCTATCAATAAATCAGTTTCATAGTTTCAGTCAGAAACCGTCTGACAGTGTACTCTTCTAACCACACGACTAATATAGAGAAGGATCTTGCAATTTGTAACCAATCCATTGTTTATCACCAACGGGTAAAATAATTTTAATAAATAAAATAAAAACAATAACATAAATAAATAAACACCAATGAGTGTTATTAGTCAATAATAAATAACAAGAATAAAAAAGAAAATAAGAAGAAAAGTTTTTTTTAAATAACAAAATAAAAAGAGACAGAGATAAGAAATTAATTAAGTTATCCCCCTAAAAAAAACCCAAAAAAACTAAAAAATCAGATGAATTAAAGAAAAAATACTAAAGAATAAATAAATTAAAACAATAAAATAAATAAATAACCTGCAATGATTTTCACAATCCGAAGACCAAGCTTACCAGCACCCTGTCAATCGTGATGAGACACTCTGCTGAATATTGTACACCCTTTGTTATAAATCCCACGGTAACCGACAGAATACGGAACATCGCCAGTCCGGTGAAAATGGCTGCCGGCCTGAGAAACTGGTTTGTGTTAGTAAGGCACATCATCCCTGTGACGACGTAGCAAAGAAACCGTGGCAACAAGTCCCAGACCAATGACATCACGGCAGCCGCCTTCTTGCAAGCCGAAACCATTCTCCATTCTTTTCTGAAAGTAAGTTGAGTTTCAAACGACGCAGTTCAACGTCGTACCGCCCCCGGTATCCAAAGCAACACACACTAAGCCAATGCTGTGTATCCAAAGCAACACACACTAAGCCAAGGTTGTGTATCCAAAGAAACACATACTAAGCCAATGCTGTAAGGTTGTCCAACTAAGGTCAAGGTTGCGACTGGGGACGTATGCGGCAAGACATAACGATCAAGGAGGTATGCAAAGCAACACATACAAACTAATGTATGAAACTCCAGCAAAAATCACTGCTAGACATGAGGACTGATAAGCCTGACATATGTTGGCCAGTGATCGATTATATAATTTATAAAAAAACAAAAACATGCGGGTGTGCAAGGCTTTAACTTTACAGTCCTTGATGAAAATAACCTGTCACGGGCGCGCAGACGGGCTCCATTTTCAACACTGGTACAAACACACTTGTAAGGGAGCTGCCTTGGTAGGCATTCAGCTAACATCACACCTGTGACCGACATGGATATTGATGAACGTGACAACCAAGAAGGAATGTATAGCAGGGTGCTTTAACACAAACACTTAAAAGGCACTCACCGAAACATCATGTAAAAAAATATTTGACTTTGTTGAAAAAAACACAAAAATATATTTCATTGTGTCGTTGTTAATTATCTCTACTCTTAACTCTACTTCATCTATATTTATCATCAGACTTCAAAATAAAACCTTTCTCTTTAGAGTTCTCTCATCTAGGGAACTATGAAGAGTTCCAGGGGCGGGTGGTAGCGCAGTGGTAGAATGTTGGACCTCAGAGCCAAAGGGGCCCGGCATCAATGTTCGCAAAAGTTACCTTTCTGACGCGATATTGATAGGATGCCAACAGGAACCAACCAATCTATGACTGTTTTTTTACTGTACTGTCTGAAGACAGATGGGCCTGGCGAGGAAGGCATTACCAAGCAGCACATTGAATTACATCTCTACGCAATAAATACATTGTTGAACGGATAATATGGTGGCAACAAAAATTAGACGGCTCAAAAATAATTTGAGATGGCAACTAATTTTCCATTTTTTGGGGGGTGGAGTGGTGTGGGGGAGTGTTGGGCTAGGGTGGTGGTAGGGGTGTGTGGCTGAAATGACCATCACAATAAAGCCCCCAATTTTGTGCAAAAAAATTAAGTAATTTCACCACCGTCTGGATGTACCCGTGTGTTAGTGAATGAAGTTACACGTGATCGTCATGCAGAAGGCGGTACCTGTATACGCATAATGTTGACCCGCAGCTCAGCCACCATCTGTACGGCCATGCTGGCTGCGCCCACCAGAAGGCTGCCCGCGACCCCCAGGTAAAGACGGGAGAGGAAGGCCACCCGTGCCGACACCCCACGCCCAGACAGCACCAGGACCGCAACTATGGCCAGCAAACTGTGGGCGACTGAGCTGAATCGCAGCGTCGACAAGAAGCCGTTAGAATTGTTTCTCCAGAGTTGCCAACGAGTTTCCGGTCTGACAGAAGAACGTGCAAGTTTTTGATTAATAAATATATAAATATTCAGCAAAAATTGTCCCCTCCCCCTCCCCAAACCGCTAAAATAATAAGCAGAAATCGTATATAATTTGACTCAGATTTAAAAATAAAAAGAACTAAAAAGCCAAAATCACTCAATGTAAAACAGAGCAAGGTTTGAATAAGCAGAGATCTTGAGTAGGTAATTGCTGTCACAAAAGGTCACGGCAAAAGGTCACAAAAGAACTTAATATACGGATGTTTTTTAGGCCATAGTTATTTCATTTCCCGGTTTACAAACTTTTCTGTAATGATTTTGGCTCAGGCGGTCAAAAATATAAATAAATATACTTTGGTATTTTGGTCAGTCCGTCGGGTTCAATATACAAATAATAATAATTGGAAATTATGAATCGTTGGTTGACAGAATATATATATAACTGTCAATAATAGTTATAAACACCAGTAAACATAAATTGTTCATGCACAATTATTATCAATACTAGTAATTGTTATAAATTAGACTTTTGTTATAGATATATCTACCAGTAACCAGTCTATGTTCAGTGATGGTTTATATGACTTGTTCCATCACTATTTATTATTATAATTTTCTAAAGATCAATACGGTGGAATACAATACAAATAATTTTTACTTTGGAAAAAAATCGGCAGATCTGTGAACCAGGGAATCAAATAACTATGGCCTTGGCATATAGGAAGTGAGAAGAAAAAAATCAAGCTTGGTTTAATGTATATTGATGATAAAAAAAGCAATGAATATATTAATTTTCATGAGCTATGCTATCGAATGAGAAAGACAATGTTCAATGTGTATGACTTTAAAATGCACGATTACTTCTGGTGCAGTATCCATTAAAAAATTACAATTTCACGAAATCTGAATTATTATGGCTGGAATAATTAAAGCATAAAGATAATATTTTAATTAATTTTATATTAGCCAGTATAACTATGTAACATATACAATTTCTAATTAGCCTGTATCATCATTAGTATCCCCCCCCCCCCTCCCACACACACACACATATATATATATATATATGATTCTCTGCAGTATTCTTTTTACATGTATTATAAAAATATATTAGAAATATTTAAGTTCATTATCTAGTATTACAAAATAAGCTTGTTGGATCAGTAGGCACATTGAAAGCCAATAGCACACAAGGTCAGGTAACAAATAATTGACTACCATACTGTTAATTGACAAGCACTACCAAACTACATACATGACTAATACAATACAGAGATGTGCATTAAGTTAGCATTCAGGCCAATTTTAGCATAATTCAGCTTTAAATAAAGTAAATATTATAGCAACTTGCTTGCAACAGAAAATAAGACTTTCTGCCATTAAATTGTTTATTATTTTTAATTAGAGCCACTTTCAAGATTCATTCACTCACATCACGATTCATCAGTTTAGGGCAGGAGGAAACCACAACATCCATAGTACAAACCTGAAAGTAACGGCTGGGACTGCATTGCCATGGTACATATAGCACATACTATCAAGATTGCATTGGAAAGATAACTTTCACAAATACTGATGCCGGGCCCCCCCGGACGGGATTTGAACCCGGGTCCTTTGACTATGAAGTCCAACTTTCTACCACTGCACCACAGGTCTATTACCCGTCCCTGTTTCTGCATTATAATGAAAATCTGTAATCATCATCAAGAAAATAGCACCCATTAACACTTGCAGTATGGAAGCCTCATTCCAAAAATGACCCAATCCATATCAAATAAAGTAATCACAACATTGTGAGACCAAAAATAAATATTGGTGAATGTTACTTGGTCACATGAAAAAGGGTGTCAAGTGGTCGAACCTTTGTACTCATAATACTGTATGTATATATGGGCATGTCCTATGTAGTCCAAGCTACTAAGTCCATTTTCATGTCAGGGTTGGTAGCGTAATAAATAAAATACTAAACTTGCTTCCGGGTGATACCATTTTTATGAAACTCGTGAATAGGTTTGGTATCACTTGTCGGATACCAAAACATTCACTCGTTTAAAAAAAATGGTATCACATGGAAGCAAGTTTAGCATTATCTATTTATTATGTTATGACCATATTATTAAGAGTGTTATTATTACATTATTGATTAATATTATTATTATTGTTATGTGCGATATGAATCATGATTATCATGCATATACTGATGAGTTCCACAAACCTTGACACCCTTCCACCCCCACACACACGTATGATTGTGTCCTGGTACAATATTTAATGAAAAACGTTGTCCAACAAGGAAAGAAAACTGGACATGTTCAACAACAAAGTAATGCAAAATCAACTGAAGAAGGTTGACGATCAAAGTGCAATCGAATAGAAATTAAATCACCAAACGAAAGTCCTGCCACTGACATTCACATTCTGACATATCACCTTGAGCCAAGTGATGGTCAGTGCCATGCCCAAATGTTACCTTGGTAACACTAAGAACTCAAGACTTCCTCTTGCACGTGACGCCACTTTTAACAAACTCTTTCTCTTGCTAGAATATGATAGGCCAAGTACCAGATTCCTTTGGAACCAATTTCCAGTGGGAACATATAACTTGTACACCTGTTATACTAAAGCTGAAATAGGTTCTATATATTGCGGTTCCAATAGCTTCAGGAATGGCAACAGATAATTGTGATTTCAGTGGGAAAACAAGCCCGGGGTCTGCAATCCCCAAGCTACGTCCAGTGCAAATAAATCAACCCCTGAAAAAATACATCAGAGGATTTCCACAGATCGTGGAAAATTACCGTGCCTGCGGCCTCTCAATGACATTCTTTTGTTAAAAAAAATAATATAATCCCACTCAAAATATGAAACAATCCTTCCCAAACAATAGAAAATCCGTAGTTAACTACCCAGTGGTTCCAACAACTTCAAGAAGCCAGCAACAGGTACAGGGGGAAAAATACAAGCAATGTGAAATTTGTTTTATAAAGATAAACACTTGTTATTCAAAACTGAAATGATTGCATGTGGATGGATAAGATTCCTGCTGCAACGTTACGTGAGAAATGGATCACTCGCTTCTTCCTTCCTTGAAAACTGAAATATTCCATGCAAATATTTGTTTGTGCTTTCAAATAAAAACCTACCAACCTGAATCCTTTCAGTGGAGATGACTGCTTCTGATGTGTACTGTATCGCTAGGGCAATGAAAAGTGTAATGGATGTTCGTATCCCTTGCAGAAGGCCAATCATAACAAACGTAACATCGGGTCTTGGCGGTCTCCCGAGTAACGTGCATGTGACCACAATTAGGCATATCACGACCTTGACAGCCCCAAAGAAAGGCCCAAGGATTAATGCCTGAACGTTTCGTGACTTTGCAATCTTTGCGATTTCCATACTGAAACGAAACAAATTGGTACTTCGGGAAAAAGTCCAGTAAACTAACCCTTCACAAGATCATGACAAAATATATTAATGTCTGTTGAGACAAATAAAGGTTTCATAAATAACGGAAAAACAAAAATACCAACCACCAGCATTCCAAACATGAAAGCAACAAAAAAGCAGCATAACGGTAGTGGTAATATTAAGTGTATTTTTTGTTTCTATTTTATTATTAATAGTAATACAAAAAGAGTTAGTAAAAATACAACCAAACTAGTTAGAAAATACGTTGCAACATGTTTTAGGTAATTGAAACTATGAATCGTTAGAACTCAGACATTCTGGTTTACGATCTGGTACACTTCCACCTGTACTATCCATCCCATAAGAGCATTGTTAGTTTTAATTACTATCTACGATCTTGTTTTTTAAATTCGGGTCTAGGTCCGCTTTCAAGAGTCTTTCACGTATATCACAGCTTGTCAGTTTAGGGCAGGAGGAGAATGTTTCAGTAAACCTGCGAGCATCGGCTGGTACTGACAGACCAAGAATGATAACTGCAGTGCCACTCGACAGACATTGCATCCTATCAATATCGCGTCAGGAAGGTAACTTTCGCAAACATTGATCATTGATGCTGGGCCCCCGGAGTGGGATTTGAACCTAGGGCCTTTGGCTCTTCAGTCTAAACGTTCTACCACTGTGCTACCACACACCCCACAATGATCTTGTACATATTTTACAAGCACTAAAAATGTTGATCCATGCCTCATGAACATAATACTATCTTTTTTTAATATATCAATGCATGTGCCATCCACATAGATACCACCACAATTCAAATTTACACTACACTACCGTCATTCTACTATTAATTCTAACAATCTAATTAATAGTCAATAATAAAAATAATAATTCAGAAAAAGTATAGTGTTTGATTAATTAGATAAATACATTTGACAAAATTGGGCATGGTTGTGTTTTAACTATTAAGAAGGTTTGACTTAATAGAAGAATGACAGTAAATTTCTATTTATAAATAATATTTACAATAAGACTATAAAGTAGACCCATCATGCAATTCCACAACCAGAGAAAACCACAGCTGGAAATACAGTAAACAAATTAAATAGCTTGTACTAAAAGAAGAGAGTGGAACAATTGATTGCAATATGTACTTTCTGGCTGACTGAGGTAAAAACAATTCAGATATATATTGATGATGGTGGTGGTGGTGGTGGTGATGAATGATGATGATGAATGATGATGATGAATGATGATGATGAATGATGATGATGATGAATGATGATGATGAATGATGATGATGAATGATGAATGATGAATGATGATGATGATGAATGGTGAATGATGAATGATGAATGATGATGATGATGATGATGATGAATGATGATGAATGATGGATGGATGGATGGATGGATGGATGGATGATGATGATGATGATGATGATCAATCTCTCCTACAAAATGAGATGGTTCAGAGGTCGTCCATACTTTGGAAACAGGAAAGTCCCAAGTTTAGGCCTGGATGAGAATGATGATGATGATGAAAATATCCTCCACAATGAGGTGGTTAAGAAGTCGCCCAGGGGCAGGCGGTAGCACAGTGGCAGAACATCGGACTTCGGAGCCAAAGGTTCCAGGTTCAAATCCCGCCCCGGGAGCCCGGCATATCTGACACGATATTGATAGGATGCGAGGTCTGTAGAGTGGCAATGCAGTTATCATCCTTGGTCTTTTCAGTACCAGCCGGTGCTCGCAGGTTTACTGTAACATTCAGCACTACGGATTTGGCGGGTTTCCTCCTGCCCTAAACTGACAAGTCGTGATATAAGTGAAAGAATCTTGAAAGCGACTCTAAATACCAAATACCAAATACCAAAAAAAATGTCAAGTTCATACTTTGGTAATAGGGGAGTCTCAAGTTCATGATAGTGATGATGATGATGATGACGACGACGACGACGACGACGACGACGACGATGATGATGATGATGAATCTACCCTCCACAATGAGGTGTTTAAGAAAAGTCCATACTTTGGAAATAGGGAAATCCCAAATTAATGATAGTGATGATGATGATGATGATGATGATGATGATGACAACAATGACGATCCTATCCTCCATGTGGTTCAAAGGTCGTCCATACTTTGAAAACAGGGAAATCCCGGATGAGAAAAGTCATCAAAAGTATTTTTTTAAATCAAATTGTGCTGACACGAGCCATTTTGTGTGACCCTCAATTATCTCCACAAATCATGTGCGTTCTTCCAAATAGGTAAGCTCTGCCCTCTTTCAACTGACATGTGATTAACTGCAACATGAACCATTCAAAGCCAGTCAGTGATTTGGAGGTTAGCGCTGTTTAATACATATAGCATCTTGATTGCCTCGGTAGTGTACCGCATTGGTTACAGAGTCTGGTGGTTTGAATCTGGTCCGTGTGAAACCAAAGATGTTAAAAGATGGTACTTCTTGTTCGGCTTGGTGCTCAGCATTAATCCTCTCCATGCTGGAGGCAACTGGAGATGCCCTAAAGAGCAGTGCTGGTGTCTAATCCAGCAGGGAGAGAGTTAAAGAGGAACACCAAGGACTGGCCCTGAGGCTATGAAACATTTTGAGTGCAATTTCATGCTCAAGTTGGCTCAAACACAAATTTTATTTGGGGATTTGTGAAATAACATGAGTACAATAAGGATACCAATGTTCCAACTATGGCAGGATATTCTAGTGAGCTAGTGCAAACAACTGCTGGAAATAATATATAATATAAATACCATATTAATATAACATTCTTTTCATGCCCATAGCCTGTCTAGTACCAGCAGAGCCTATCTAGTACCAGCAGAGCCCGTCTCGTACCAGCAGAGCCCGTCTAGTACCAGCAGAGCCTGTGTAGTACCAGCAGAGCCTGTCTAGTACCAGCAGAGCCATTCTCTCCCAACAGAGCACACACTACACAGACTCCGTTTGAGTCCTCTGTCAGACAGCCATACATCACGTTCTAGTAATGGAGCAATATGATTGGCTTCTAAAATATTTTATAGACAATCGATGTAAATCCAGTCCAGTACAAGCAGTACATATGCATGCAAACCAGGATGCGAGTGAAAGAATCTTGAAAGTGACTTTAAACCCCAAATCAACCAACCAACCAACCTTGCTTAGAATGCAGATGTTATACAATATGAAGTTTACTTTTTGATATTTGAGCTGGGCGCATCAATTTGACAAAAACTGACTCAAGTGTACAAATCCAAATTGCAAATAGACTGACAATGTAATGCAATCTATACTAACAGCGCACAAATTCAGCTGTTTGACGTTCAAATTTGGAAGCTAACTGGCATAACCAATGAAATGCTATGAAGATACAATCGGGTCACAGATAAAGTTTTTTATATTTTTTATATGGAACAATACTTCAATACTACTACAACTACTACTCATTTTTGATTGGGGTTTTAAGTCGCTTTTAAGATTCTTTCACTTATATCACGACTTGTCAGTTTAGGGCAGGAGGAAA
>JAUTBT010013009.1:0-23412 GCA_032361225.1 Lepetodrilus schrolli
ACACAAACACACACACACACACACACACACACACACACACACACACACACACACACACACACACACACACACACACATACAACACTACACTACACTACACTACACACACACACACACACACACACACAACACTACACTACACTACACACACACACACACACACACACACACACATATACACACACCTAGCAACCGAGTTATGGCTATTCGATTTGTACTTTGTGTTTGCAAGTTTAAATTGTTTCTTTTTTCTCTCATAGGGAGCAATACCGGTATGTAATTCCCACTGCCAGAGGTTGATGAACAAGTTTGGGGTGTTTTGTATGCAAAGTGAGCATTACTCTCAATTATAACTTAAAGTAAAACAGAAACATAAAAATCTGTGATTGCGTGTCTTTATTTAATGGCCATTTCAAATGTCATGAGTGCACAATTTCCATGTATAATTTAAAGATAAACAAAAAATGAATGTTAACATAATAATGTAATATGTGCCTTTAATTTAAAAATTAATGTAAAACTAAAATTAATATGTGTAGTATGCCTTTAATTTAAAACTTAAAACTAGTTTTCTTCCAGATATAACAGTCCAAGGGCTGCAGACTTCTTTACATGTTTCAATACACTGAACATGTACAAAACAAGATCTAATTTTGATAACCATAAAACAATTGATAAATTCACTATCGTTACAATCTTGATTTTATTATTACCTGTGGGACAAAACCAAAATGAATCGATACTTAAATCACAGAAAATTGAAGAAGTATTCCTAATTAACTAAAAAACAGACTTCCACGAATCCATTCCTAATTTAATTGTATTTTCACAAATAAAAAAAGACATCTTTATTATCCATTTCCCAGAAGACATTCAAAGGAGAAATTAAATAACTGTCTGTAGCTTTTATTTTACATTACATTGAAGCTTATCATATGCAAAACCAATGAGTTGAAATCAAGACTAAAACGAATAAAGTTTTGATGATTCATACAAATTCAAAATTGTTCAATAATTGAAATTACTGGCACTATTATTTTCTACAACTTGTCATTACTCTAATAATAATAATAATAATAATAATAATAATAATACCGTAGTACATTTATATAACCTTTTTCCATCCATACAGAAATACATGGTGTCTTTGATGAGATGTTGAAACTTGGTGCAATATAAAATATTATTGTTATTCTTATTATTATACCATTGATATGGAGCTATTTCTAGATGTTACCCTTACCTTTTTAGAAGGAACAAATCTTCTGGCAGATGGATTGTATCCAAAGCGTTTATGCATCTTGAGATAAGTCTACTGCATCTCGAGATAACTATTGCATTATCTCGAGATAAGTCTAATACACTCACAAGCACTTTATCACTGGGGTATAATTTCTCACATTCAAATTTATAGTTTGTCCTCTGATGAGAATGGCAGCCAAAGGTCTGACAAAAGTTACTTCCCTTGATTCCACTAGGCTCAATCAGAGTCTGAACGTATTATTTGCTTTCAATTATCCCAGGCAAGAAATTAACGAGGATGCACCATACAATGTCACACTTTGGCAAGAATAAAACCATTCTTTTTCTAATGCCACTTAATCATTTTGGGTGAATGAACAAAATTTCCAAATGGTAAATTACAATTTTGTAAAGTTATAATGTTCGAATCGAGGAATCCCGGACATAGCAGACATTAAGTTTCTTCAGTTAGCGTCTTGGCTTGGCATCTCAGAGTAAACAGGGTCATCAGATCTTTGAATGTGGTCTCTTGTACAAATTATCTGGTCATCACATAATCCAATTCCGTTTTGTCCTTGTGACTTCTTCCATGAAGTCACTGTGAGTCACCGACTGGCTTCCGCTATAACTCTCCGTCCAAATTTCATTCCCACTCAACTGTTGCACACAGGCAAATTACTTTCTGCATCGTTTGATTCGCAGACTCGTTTGAAAATTCCTAAAACACTGGCTTAATAATGCACCAGATATTGCCCCCCAACAGGTCATACGACTGCATTCCACATGTACAACTGCATTCCGCATGTGGTCACGTAGTAAAAAAGATCACACATATCTTAAGGGGTTTTAATCAACATTTGACTGAGTCATCTTTTTCCTCCTTGAAATTGGTGTCCTCAATTTATCCCTGTAAATTTAATTTTCACAGTGACCAATGGCATAAATATCACTTCACCTCCACCTAATCACGTCATTCTGCACTTGGACAAATGCGCTCTCCACCAATCAAATCTATTTCCAATTTGACTGACAAGCAACTGACAAGCCAGAACTTACAACCCAATTGTAATATAACTCGTACATATCCACAAGGAACTTGAAATTCCATATCGATCCATATTTCCCATTCGTAGATGAAATACTTAACACTAGGTCTTTCTTTTCAGTTTCAAATGTGTTGTGAACTTCCTAGTATATCAGAACACTGACACTATCAATGTTCACACACTGTAGTGTCACATTACCTGATCACAAGTCAGTATGATACACCCTCCATAACAACTTAATAGTAGCTATAGGCACAGATGTCATTTGATAGCGAACATTTCACTTATAATACTCAATAATCACACATGTAGCATTCATTTTCAGTCCTAATATTCACAGGCAGGAAATCGAAAACAAAATGCTATTTTTCACAAAATTAAAAAAACTCTTGTATTCAATTGTAAAGCTGGTCCATTTGTTGCATACCTGCTTTCAGTTTGTTACTGAATAAGAATGAAATATTTCACCCAATGGCGACCTGCTGTCCATTGCAGTCAGCGACAGCTTTAGATCTAGTTTCTTTAAATGCCCAATAAATATTCAAAGTCCTTTTCACCCAAATATTTTCATCCATGTGTTACTTTAGCTTTTGCAAAGAAAGAATTCCTATTGAGTGATTGTTTTCTCCTCAAGCACATCCGATATCTTCTCTCTTTGAGAATACTTGTCCTTCGTAGGAAAAGTGACTTAAATCTTCTCTTGTAGTTAATAGTAAGCCGTTCCTTCACATTAACAAACACATGTTGGGCTCAATATGGCAACAGCTTTTCATCTCATTTTAAATTTCACTAATCTAAATTGTTTTTTCGATAGTTAAGAATTTGGGAGAACATTTGTTCCGTTCTTTTAAATCGTTCATTGGACGAACAAAGTCTATCATAGGACTAATATCAGCTGTCAATTTCAGTTGTCAATGGTGATCAATTCTATCGCCTTCAGTTTCATATTTTTGTGATTTGGAGAGGACTATCATCAATTTCACTTGAAGCTCAAAATATCCTTGTTGTTTTGCTATTACCTCACTGATTCACGTCAATATGCTGGAAATGGAAGTAATATCTCCCACAGAGTCACTACACATAAAGTTAAGTGGAAAAAAGGAAGAAAATTAATTTAAATATTAAATTTTTGTCACTTTATACTTTTAAAAAAATCCAGAATGCACAAAACTGTAGTTAATTCTTGTAATTGGTACATAAAAAATGCAACATTACTTCCATCCAAATCAATTCAAATTAAGATCTTCTATAATCCAATTGTTAAGAATGTGATAATTGGAACAAGAGAACACAATGAACACCACTTTTCCATCAGATAGTGACCATTACTTCAGAATCATCCTAATGTCCACATTAACGTCAAATGATCTCTGACCATTATTGAAGGTATACAATCACATCTCTGAACATGTCCAAATGTTCAATACTGCAACACAGCCAATGAGCATGCTTCATTATATATCCATATTTGGATGTACGCAACATCGCAAAATAAATCCAAATGAAAATAAATCTCAAAATAAATCTTCATAGAAAAGATGTAAAATGACACCACAGCAACTTTGAATGCTATTGATGTCACAAATATGAAACTTGTCTCATATCCAGCCAGAATTTACATCGAGGCACAATTTACACCCTACGCCACCATTTCTACAGAGCCAGAATTTACATCCAGCCAGAATTTACATCCAGTCACAATTTACATCCAATTGCCCTTCAGAATTATGATGTACAATATTCATGTATTACTGGTCATGTCAACTCTTGCTGGTGTCGATTTCAGCCTGATGACACATGCGACACCTGACACTCCTCTGGAAAAATACCGACAATATCCTCATGTATGGTCATGATCAGGAATGTGACTTCACATTTCCGTACATCGTCCTTCCGTCTGTCACTCACGGTCCTTCCGTCCTGTCCACAATACCTGAAGATTAAAGTCTCAGACGGCTTAGGCCACAAAATATGATAATAATCCGATATGAACAACAATCCATTTCGTTAGATCCCTTGTCCATTTCAATTTTTCATGACTGAGGAGGCAATCCTATTACGAGAAGGTTATTGAAGCAACAGTGTTTGCAATGACCCGTCAGTCCATCATCGTGCCAACAGATGACACCGTCGAGCATCGGTGCAGTATCTCTCCATGGAAGCTATGGAAACACAGGCATGCATTTTGCACGGCCATCGTCAATTTCGTTAATTTCGTTTGTCAATTAAGGGCTCAGTATTTGTCAGTGAGCCCAGCTGCCTGCCTTAAGAAGACCCCTCCCCTTTAAAAGGGGACTGAATAATTGATTGGATGAAACAAACGACACTCAATTTCATGTCATTGCCACCGCAAAAAAAAAGGGTAAATATTGGCCTGAAAGGCCTTTTGGATTCTGCCAGCAAAATGATACCTATTACATGGTGTTCAGACAACAATAGTTGTAGTTGATACCAATGATAGCATGTCAATTTCAGATAGCTCCGATGTCAAAATCTGAGTCATTGATTCGACACGCTTCAACAATTTCGACTCATCATTATTCTAAACAGGCATATCTGCTGGGGTTTCAATTTTAACTTTTGTTTTGAAATTTCCTTAAGGCATTTTCTATACAAACAGTTATGATTAATTTTATGCCAAATTGGACTTTACACGTGCATGAAGTGTAAAAAAACCAACATTTCTCATAATCATGGGGACACCGACAATGGAGTAAATTGTTCACAAGGATTAGCCTCTGGGAGATTAATGTCTTAATTCAAATTAAAGACGCCATTTTCAAAATGTTATGTTTAAATAACTCTAAGCATAGACTTCCAGCTGAGGTTTAATATGACAACAATGAGAGACTTTAATTGGCTCGATATTCGCAGGATGTTTCAGGAAACTAGTCTAAAGAATAGAAATTGAAACATTATTATTCTGAACATAATTTCCATTTACACTTTGAGCAGGGTGAAATTGTTCCTAAAGAATACATGGTACCTCTAAAGGGGAAAATATACTATATTGCATACTATTTTATTCATTCCATCAATACAAGTAACTATCTTTAAATACATTTTCTTAGAGACAATTAAATATTAATTAAGAACAGATGGTTCAAATTGCTTACTAATCAATCCAGAATGTGCAAGACTAACCCATTATGATGAGATTCCCTGTAGGTTTCATTGGGCGACATTTCTACCAGTTGACACTCGTGGTGTGAAGTTTGAAATTGGTCACCCACGTGGTGTGTGATGTCCAGAGACTAACTCTCCATTGCTGACCAGTATCATTTAGACCCATTCAACAAATATACAATAAGTATTGGCCTAAACCTGTATGTACTAGGATGCCCATCTAGAAGTGTTTTTAAGTAATTTTCGGTACTAGAATTCCAATGTATTTTTATTTTTAATTGAGGTTTAGATCCGCTTTCAAGATCCTTTCATTTATATCATGGCTTGTCATTTTTATAGCAGGAGGAAACCTGCAAATTCTGTAGCACTGAATGTTGCAGTAAACCTACGAGCACTGGCTGGTACTGACAGACCAAGGATGATAACTGCCTTGCCGTGATACAGACTGCACATCATATCAATACCATATCAGAAAGATTGATGCGAACATTGATGCCATGCTCCCATGACATGATGTGAACCTGGGCCCCAAACGTTCTACCATTGCGCTACCACCCATTCCAAATTCCATTTTCAGTCTAATGTTTGTTCATAGTCAAAGCGGCTCATTCAGTATTAGATTAAATTTAGTCACCATGTTCTATAGTTTTTGAGCTGAAAATCTTAGTGAAATACCAGAAGAGATGATGCACTTGTTATTGTATTTGCCAGATAAAATTTAACCCTCGCCATGCTGAGGGCAACCAGAGATGTCCTAAAGGGCTGTACATGTGCCTAATCCAGCAGGGAGAGGGTTAAAGCAGAATCAACATTATATTGTTAGTGGATAAGTAGCTATGATGGATAATGAAAAGTAAAATATATGTTCTAATATATACACATACACAACATGGGAAAGCAGATGTTTGGATCTAGTTTTTGAGAAGAAAATTTAAAATCCAAATGTTATTTTCTTCTGATTTTAACGGAAACAAATATAACATGTTATTTTCACCAACTCACAGATATAATCAAATGAGAAATCAATTTAGATAGTGTTACAAAACCAAAATCTATTTAGACCCCATTTTCTATATTCCAAGGCATTGAATATCATCAAGGAAAAAAATGTTATTTTTCTTTTAATTCAATAAGAAACATGAAGCCCAGATTGAAATCAGTGTGTCCACAAATGGAGACATCATTCCCGAAAATAGCATACTATGTGACAAAACCTTATTAAAAGATTACCAGTGCCTTGGGGGTGAGGAAAGGGGCCACACCCAACCCCTCCCATCTAGCGGGCTACTCTCGTCCCTGAACAATAGGGGCTCCATGCAGGGCAGTAAAGACACGAGCCAGGGATGTAGTTTTGAAGAGCTTACGCGAAACAAAAGTCAACGTTCATAACACCACGTATCATTATGTGACAGATGGCTCTCGCGGACAGACAATAGGCCTTGGCTTTGATTCGAGGCAGAATCATTAGAGATCTTACAGGACATTATATCATGGAATCAGGTGCTAGGTGTCCTGCATGTTCCATGTGAAATTAGCCTCCGTTTAACATGTGCTGCACTAGCATGTTTTATTCAAGAAATGGATGAATGCATGGAACTGAATTTATCTTATACCAACTTAATTGCCATTGAATAATTAAATACCAGCAAGATAAGCTATATAAAGTTTAGGATTGCATCTGGTCTGGCCTGTAAGCTGTCAATAATAATAATAATAATAATAATACATAATATAATAATAATAATACATAATATAATAATAATAATAATAATAATAATAATATAATAATACATTATAATAATAATACATAATACAAAATAGATAATAAAAATAATAATAATAACAACAGGAACAGCATATAGACAAAAAACAGAATAAATAGGAAAAGGAACACAATATATTTAGGAAAAGGTAAAGAATATATAGGACAAGGTACAGAATAAATAAGACAAGGTACACTATATATAGGACAAGGTACAGAATATATAGGACAAGGTACATCATAAATAGGACAAGGTACAATATATATAGGACATGGCACAGAATATATAGGACAAGGTACAAGATATATATAGTACAGAATATATAGGACAATGTATTGAATAAATAGGACAAGGTACAAGATATATAGGACATGGTACAGAATATATAGGACAAGGTACAAGATATATAGGACAAGGTACAGAATATATAGGACAAGGTACACGATATATAGGACAAGGTACAGAATATATAAGACAAGGTACAGAATAAATAGGACAAGATATATAGGACAAGGTACAGAATATATAGGACAAGGTACAGAATATATAAGACAAAGAAGAGAAATTAAAGAACAATGAGCTATAATCATTTTTGTATACCAACATTCACATGCATATATATATATATTAACCCTTTCAACATGTCCAACCACAATTTACAATGGTCCATCTCAAATGTCCAGCCCCTATTTTCTTGACATCCATTTCAACAATGACCGCTGGTCATCTTCATGTGCACATTGATTTTCTTCAAATAGGGAGAGAAAACCCCAGGGACGGCGACCAAAGCTGGCAAGGATTACACTAAGGGCACACGGTGACACACCAATTACTATCATAGAGGCAGCCCACTGTTGCTCCGTACTAATTTCCGTACACTGATAAACTAATTTCCAGTATGGCATGTGCAGCTGATGTGCATGCCCACAGTATTTTGTCAGAGTGACTGGCACTGTAGGTCTTTCATAGCAAGAGCAATGGTCCACACGTCCTTTTATTTGGAAATTGTTTTTAATCAATGGAATGAAAACAACCGAAACATCATCTCCTAATTTAACAAATAATCCTTAAACATCCTGCTGCTGGTTTCAATTCGGAGTCTCATGGAGGAAAGCTGACTGATGGTCCTTGATGGTCACCAACTATGTAAATGGTTACTCAATGCTCTACCAATGTATTGATGCTAATCAATGCTCTACCATTGTATTGATGCTAATCAATGCTCTACCATTGTATTGATGCTAATCAATGCTCTACCAATGTATTGATGCTAATCAATGGTAAACTATATCATTGATGAACATCAATAAACTGGTATATCACTGAGTTAGCTAACTTGCTATTTAGCCAATGGCTACACTAATATGTCATTCTGGTCAATGGACACTAACAGTGGCCAATGGTAAACCAACATTGTAATGTTGGCCAAAGATATGCCTTCCAATGGTATACTAACATAAAATAGCATACTAGCTTAGTACCTATTCTTTGTTGGCCAATTGTAAACTACAGTTATGCCAAGATCAGTTGTTAAAAGTCAGAAAACAACAACATGGTTTCAGCAACCTGCCTTTAGAGTGAGTGAGTTATTGTTTTACGTCACAGTGCAAATCTTTCAACCCTACATGATGATCCTACCTTCATAGCAAGTGTGCTCATCTTTCCTTTTTGCACAATATTCATGGCATATATTGAAAGAAGTTCATCTTAATTCATCAGACAACAGACTATTCATGGCATATATTGAAAGAAGTTCATCTTAATTCATCAGACAACAGACTATTCATGGAATATATTGAAAGAAGTTCATCTTAATTCATCAGACAACAGACTATTCATGGCATAAGTTGAAAGAAGTTCATTTTAATTTTACTTCAATGAACATTCATCAGACAACAGACTACCATCATAAGATATTGGTCAGAATAAAGGCCATCATTATGAGGCATTGGTCAACAGCATGATGCAGCCTATGTCAATGAATGGTCAACTCTCCAACTGACCAGTGCCAACTACCAATGTCCAGTCTAGGGGCAGTTTAGTGGTCAGATAGTATTGTGGTCAATCTGGATATGAGTCACCTGTCCACAGGCCAACTCTGTTAGCAAGTCCATCATAAACCAATCACCCAAACTAATAACGTCAATTTACTGGATGGACCTTGCCTCATTGACCACTGATAACTGACCAGCAGAGGAAAACGTCTGCCCGAAATATAACATCTGATGTAATTAATTATTCATTTATCCTGTAATCGCCGTCTAGGAATTATAAAGACATTAAAACTTCATGATTCAACCACATGGCAGATGCACCTGTGCTACAGTGAACACATAGTTCTGGGTTTTACACTGTGAGTTGTTTACAGTGGGAGCAGAACCTGAAACTACTATGGGTATAATGTATTGCATCGCTGGTAGTGTATCTGATAAGATGTGTGTTAATGTGGAATCTATCAATCTTAAAAGCACATGTAT
Organism: Lepetodrilus schrolli; assembly: GCA_032361225.1. Taxonomy (NCBI): domain Eukaryota; kingdom Metazoa; phylum Mollusca; class Gastropoda; order Lepetellida; family Lepetodrilidae; genus Lepetodrilus; species Lepetodrilus schrolli. The sequence continues at coordinate 9,655 of JAUTBT010013009.1, forward strand.
AGTTGACATACAATTTCAGGTATTCCAAGATGATGTGAAACCAGTTTATCATAAAGATGTTGCTGATATTAACTTTGCTACAGACTTTCTAGTAGGTTTTATGGTCCATTCACAATAAGAAATTATCTGTGATTTTGATAGTGATCAATCATAAGTTTCAGTTCACCAACCCTGTGGTTTGCCTTGTTGATCTATGACTGTGATGGTGGTTGTGATAGTGATGGCAGGGTGGTAGTAGATGTGGTGGTAGTGGGTGTGGTTGTGAGGGTGGTGGTAGTGGTGGTTGTTGTAATGGTAGTGGATGTGGTTGTGGTGGTTGTGGATGTGGTGTTGGTTGTAATGGCAGTGGATGTGGTTGTGGTTGTAGCAGTTGTGATTGTCGTAGTGGTGGTAGTAGTAGATGTGGTAGTGGTGGTAGTGCATGTGGTGGTGGTTGTAGAAGTTGTGGTGGTGGTTGTGATAGTGGTGGCAGGGTATTAATTGTGGTGGTAGTGGATTTGGTGGTAGTGGATGTGGTGGTGGTTGTGGTGGTAGTAGTGGTTGTGGTTGTGGTGGTGGTTGTAATGTTAGTGGATGTGGTTGTGGTGATAGTGGTGGCAGGGTAGTAGTTGTGGTGGTAGTGGATGTGGTGGTGGTGGTAGTAGATGTTGTGGTAATGGATGTGGTTGTGGTGGTGGTGGTTGTGGTGATGGTGGTTGTGAATAGTGCTTAACTTCACTTAAAGAAATTATTTTTATTTTACTATATTTTTACTGGTTCTGATCAGTATTATATGCTCAAATACTTATTGCTGTTATTAGTGTTGTGTTGGTTGATGTTATCATCATTGTCAATGTTACTGATGTAGTTTCTCACAGTGTAGCTGAGCACAATGGTCTCTGTATTTCAACTCTCTGTTCTCCTAATGCTGGTGAAACAAGGTTAAAGTGCTTGAAGCAGCTGTAAAATATAATGTAAGATCAAAAGCTTCCTGGGCGAGATGATTTCAAATACTATCTAGTTGTCCAGTCCCTGCATATAATAGTGGAACATATGGCACAACATTGACAAAGATTGAAATGATTAATTAAAGTGTAAACCATCCTTCAGTAATACATTAATGATTTTATTTATTTTTATTTTTTTTAAATATAGAGGCACTTTCAAGATTTTTTCACAGGAAGAAACCCACAACATCTGTAGCGCTGAAAGTTGTAGTAAATCTGTGCACCGGCTAGTACTGACAAGAACTATGATGATAATTGCATTACAGTGAATCCCATATTTATAGTATATGATATGCTGGAGGGGCCAGTTATAAATCTCCATAAATAAGCACAATCGTGATGAGACATACAAACATAGAAATACATGAATATTTATGTAAAAGTTAAAATTAGATCTCAGCATACAACAAATATTATTGACAATAAATGGGGTCCATTAACTATTTACGAGATATTAAAGTTCTATGTAGCGAATGTCTAACAGAAAAAGTGAAAGAATCTTGACAGCAGCTCTAAATCCCAATTTAAAAATAGAAAGAATAAAATAATTATAAAAGTATATTTTATTATAGTAAACATTTCACTCATAAATAGATTTCCTTTTGTAACACTTGGGCTCGAAGTATATATTATACAAATGTGTGCAGTCATGATGCATTTGAGTAGATTTCATAACTTTATACATGGGGACATATTTTCTTCCTCTCTGCTACTTATACAGAGGACATCAATAGAAGAGGACATCAAGAGGATTAGGACATCAAGAGGAAGAGGACATCAAGAAGAATAGGACATCAAAAGGAATAGGACATCAAGAGGAAGCAATGCTCTTGATCACAGCTTCCACAATGAGAAATGTATCTGCATCAATATTGTCAACTGTTAATGTTCTAAATCTGTTAAAGTACAATTTGTTCATTGATTAGTTATTTGTTCCTTAACGTCGCAGTGGGAACCTTTTACAGATACACCACGATTTGTACATAGAAGTCCTGAAATAAAGGATATCAATGTCTTGCCGGCAAGAACAGACACATAAATTTGTCTCGACGACACACTTCATCAAACATATCAATAATGTCTCCTTTACTTTGACATCCGTATATCTCAGGAAATGGGAGTAAGTTCACGTTTGTCGTCTGACATTTTCAAAGACATACATCAAGTCGCAACTAGCTAATTCCCTGACCAACTCTAAGACCATCCTTGGTATGTGACCGATATTGTTTCTGCTGAATCAATACTGAGGAGAGAAGAATTCAGCAGATGGGGATTATGAAGATACTTCATGAACACCCTCAATGAGATAACAGGAAGTGTAATTCATTCATTCCTGAGATATTGATTGCAATTAACGAGACAAGGACAAACATAAATACGTATATGTGAGTGAATTAGAATCTTTGTATATGTGACGAGAATACAGAAGTATGTATTTACATATACACACACACACACACACACACACACACACACACACACACACACACACACACACACACAACCAAATATCACCTGGTTGATACTACCTATACCAGTTGTGAAAATGTTTCACATTGAATTACCTTTATATCTACAAAGATGAAGCATATGTCACATTTACTGAGACATTATTGTCTTATGATTGGATATGCTTTGATATTAATCATATGCTTCATTACACATGCATCCCCTGGTGTCAATCATCTCATATTGTACATATCACATACCAGTGAAATGGATGCACCAGACTATGAATTAATGCAGTGGTCTATAACAGTAGGACGAGTGTCAATTACAATGGATTTCATGTCACAATTGATATATACCATGGCATATTTCACTAGGGAATATGGATTGATTGTCCACTTTCATTGGAAGATAATGACATGAAATGTTTATGAACAACTCCTCTCTTGATATGTCAAGATGGTCATGAATGAGAAATATACATTTCGAAATTACCTATTAAGAATTCCTAAAAAAATATCTACATCTAGATGTATTAAAGAATTAATTATGGTTTTTTTACTTAGCACTTTTTACAGTCACATTGCAAATAAATAAAAAGTTATATTTAAGAACTGACTGTCATTTTATGATTGTTCACTGAAGTATGTATACATTGAAAGTGATAGTAAACTTGTGTGAACACCCACACCATATCCAGAATAAGACTAATTGATACCTATAATCTGTCAAGAATAATACCCTCAATACATTGATGGGTACACATTGTACAACATGTTAGGACTTTATTAAAGACATCTTCGTCAATCACTTACAATATCCAGAATAATACAAATTGATATATATAATCTTGTCAAGAATAATGATCCTTTATTTCTGGAGATGTACATGATTGGTTGGTTGGTTGGTTGGTTGGTTGGTTGGTTGGTTGGTTGATTGGTTGATTTGGGGTTTAAAGCCACTTTCACGATTATTTTCACTCACATCATGGCTTGCATGCATATGTACTGCTTGTACTAGTCTGGATTTCCACCAGTTTTATAGTGCTAGGTCACTTGGAAAATCATGCAGAAAATATGGATGCCCCACTCAGACACAGTATGCTGATTCTGGGCCGACCAGTCCTTGCTTTACCCCTTTAATGCTGAGCGCCATGCAGGGGAACAACAAGCACCATCTTTCAATGCCTTTTGGTATGAGGTGACCGGGGATCGAACCTGCGACCTTCCACACTCCGGGCCTACGCTCCAACCATTGTGCCACAGTCGGCAGATGTACATGATTAATGCACAATTCATCTGGGGATAATCAGCAAAGCTTTCCTAAAACCCCCGACATGAAAGAAACAAAGTTACCAACAATCTCATCAACTCTCTTATATACACGTCTTGCAATAGCCAGTACCTCCGGTTTACATCTGATAAGGACTTTAGAAGAAGGTTTAGTAAATAACCTGGCTTTAGTCAAACCATAATTCTGAGAGGTGGAAAAGCTTTGACTTCCGATATCAACCTTTCAGCCTTATATCAGAAATGACGTCATTAAGACATCAAATGACAATCTGGCTTTGATGTCATTTGGATAGAAGAAGAAGACAAAATACAAAAATCAAAAGAAGCTTTAGTAACTTTAGTAGCATCATTTGTGTATAGTAGTACAGTATGCTAATTAGACATAGGATATGCTTTTCCTTTAAAAGCATACAATCACAGATTAAGTTGTCGTTTTAGACCGAATTGAAGTTAAAAATGCAATGTACATGCACTTAGTATACATAGCAGGTCTTTTTTGCTTCCATAAATCTTTTAACCGCTGGAGGATAGGTAAAATTCTATTGCAGTTTACATTTCCAATAAAACCAGAATAATCACTTGGTAATGTACTATAATATCTCAACAGACTAAGGGTGATAACTCTAATCATTGAACACAGTCAAAATATATTTTCATGACTACTGGTACCAATAAAGCTACATAACGATAAATATAAAAAAATATGAAAATATGAAAATATTGAAAACCAGTGGGATATGCAGAAAATGTAGCTGGTTACCCAATATACCTGAATATACATATCAATTGTACATACTTTCATGTAAAAATATGTTTGACCATGAAATATGTAAACAAACCCGTGATTTTTTGCCTTTAACAGGAACTAAAGACACATGGTATGCATGTCCTTTAACAGTAGCTATTGGAATTAACATACATGAATGTATTTATAGATAATGACAGTATCATTGTCCAGACTTCAATGATCATCAAAGAATTCTATTTCTCTTTATACCCTTATACATACTTATGTCATATTTTTATCATATTGTGATGTAATTTAATCAAGTTCCTTCAGCCTAATATTTCCCACGTGACTTGAAACCTACAGATTCTCGTTAAGTAAACATCTTTTCTGTTTCAACTTTTCCATGACTGTTGATATAACAAACAGTGGTTGTCGTGTCACAATACCAAATTTTCCATGCATGATTTTCGCGTTTCATAGAATTTGGTCTCATGACCACCACTATCTTCATGGCATGATGAAAGATAATTGCGTAAGATTAATTCCTTAAATAACATACAGTGTTGCATACAGTAAATATAATATTAAGGAATAGCCATGCAAATGTTAGTTAGTTAATTTGGTGCTTAACATTGCAACGGGAATCTTTCACCCATACGCGACGATGCCATGCAAATGATGGAAATATACTCTTCCTAGTGATCACTCCATAAGTCTTACAGACTACACACTGACTGAGAACAATGTTCTTAAAAATCCAATTGTATAATTTTTAAAAATAATTTCTGTTATAAATTAATCTCTTAAAGGCATACAATCACAGTTTGTTGACATATTTCATGGTCAAATGTATTTTACCTGAAAGTATGTACATTTGATTTTTCTACACAAGTATATTGGGCAACAAGCTACATTTTCCACTGGTTTTCAATATTTTCATATTTTATTTTATTTTTGTATTAACAGTGATTGTCTGCCTTTAGGTATGGTATTTAGAGAAAACGGCATGTTTCATTGGTGGATTGCAATATAGCCTAGTTGAGTGACTTTATGTGCAGGGAGGCTCGCGCTAGCAGACGCAAACTCTTAGCACCTGTGGTGCCAAATTATTCAAGTAAATTGTTTGATTTACAATCTAAATGCATTTCTGTGACAGAGCTGATGCCTTTACTATGTCAGTGGTACTTTGAAGACATTTCCCTTAATGCTTAACTGTTATTTATGGCAACATCACATAAAAGGGAGACAACTGGAGATTAGTTCTGAGATTCCAAAACTTAGGTTTAAAGGTCAACGCTGACTGGATTAGTACCAACTGAAGGTAGATTAATCGATTCAAAACTGAATCGGTTAATCATTCAGGAATACAGAAGAATAATGCTTTCCAGTAAACTCCAAATTAAAAATAATAATGTTTTAATATAAATAATTGTATTGGTTTCTTCGTGTTGATAGGCAAAAAAGTGAGTTTGTTATTCTTTCACGTCGCAGCAGAAACCTTTCACCCACACACAACAATTGAGAAAAAAATAAAAAAGAACGAAGGCAGGGATAGTGTAGTCCAACCATACAAGGTCAGTGTATGAAAATAGTCCATCACAGATTAATGTATTTTGAAGCCAATGCATTTGTCATTATTTTTTCACATCATATACCATGATAGGAATAGCAACATGCACTCCATATTCCAAAATAAAATTTAAAAAATCAGAAACACATACTTTGCATAAAATTAAAAGTCATTATCCCTAATAGATGGGAAAAAAGGGGAAATTTTGAAAACTAACATTTAGGTATAGCCTCATTACACTGTACATTAAATGTATACATAGCATGTTAAAGTAACATCTGTACATTAAATGTATACATAGCATGTTAAAGTAGCATCTGTACATTAAATGTATACATAGCATGTTAAAGTAACATCATAACCATAAGCCTGATCTCACAATTATTATTTTACTATAGCACATGAATTTTCATCAAACATTCCATAAGGAAACATTTCTCAAGACGGAACTCTGCGCCTTCTTGTAGAAGTATAAAATAGCGTTTTGGATGCGTCTGAAAATTAATATCAGACGTATGTCTGAGATTGCATAACCATGAGCAGGTCGTCATCTGACAACATGAGACTGTGAGTTATTACTCCAGCATGGAGATGAGACTGCATTGCTACACCAGTCTCACAATTGATATCTGAAAGTGCTTGGAGAAAAAGCATCTCATTCTTCTTTTTCCACTGCACCTGATAATTAAAGCTACACACCCCATCCTGGCAAGTCCTCCATCATGATACTGAGAATGTTCTTGAAATTATTCTAGTGCATGAAGACTAGACCATTGTAGATGGAAGATGGAAGAGAATCTTAGAACATGGTACGTTTGAAAATATTCTCTTTGATGAAATTCTTTAATGTATATATAAGTCTGTAGACCTTATTTATCTTTAATCCTCTCCCTGCTGGTAGGATTCTTTATATTAGGGCATCTCTGGTTACCTCCAGCATGGACACAGTTAAATTACTAATAGTGGTACAAGAGTATAAAATCATACAATCACAAATAAACAAGCATGTCATAACTTAAAGATGGTTGAAAGTGAAATGGTGTTGTCGTAGAAACTAATTCAATGTTTGTTACATTAGGAAAAGAAAAAACATCATCATTATCATCATCATCATCATCATCATCACTATCATCATAATCTTCATCACTATTATTATCATCAATATCATCTTAATTATAATTAGTATCATCATCATCATCATCATCATCATCACTATCATCATAATCTTCTTCACTATTATTATCATCAATATCATCTTAATTATAATTAGTATCATCATCATCATCATCACAATCTTCATCACTAGTATTATCATCATCATTATCATCTTAATTATAATCATCATCATCACTATTAGCATCATCATCACTACCACTATGATAATAATTATAATTATATTATTATCATCACTATCATCACCACTATCCTCATCATATCATCATTATCACTATCATAATAATCATCACCATCACTACCATACCACCACCACCGTTCTTTTTGTCTATCATCTTTATTTACACATACAGCTATTTTTGAGCTGACTACCGCACCTTGCTTAAGTATTTCCAGCGAATACTTCGACAATTACTTGACATTTATCAACTTGAAAACGTGCATCTATTTTAGAGGAAAACAACCTTGTAGTCACTTCCAGCTCATTAAATCTTAGCCATGTCAACAACCACCTGAAATATCACGGCCTAGCAATAATAGTAGCTGTAATGCTGGAATTACAAGCAGTACAGAGAGGTTTTCAACCGAACTGAAATACAATTATTGATTCAAATAGACATAGAAGAGTTTGTTTATGTCTTCTCTAAGGAAAAAAGGAAATGTCATTGGATCTTTCGAGGTGAATAAATATTTAGTTCTTGTCTACTTGCTTGTCTGAATGGTCATTGGTATGAGACAAGGAGTTGTTCTTGTTTTGGCATTGTTCTATATTTTTTTCTATGGTATTTCAGCAATATTGCAGTGGTTTGTTTATGGTGGGAGGAGGACCCATAGCAACTGTTACAATATGACTCATGAGCCATGGCTGATACTGATGAACCAAGAATAGACAACTGTTATTAGTTCTTTTTAAATTGGGGTTAGAGCCACTTTCAGGATTATTTCCCTTATATCACATGCTTGTCAGTTTAGGGCAGGAGGAAACTGACAGCATCCGTAGCACTGAATGTTGCAGTAAATTTGCGAGCACCTGCTGGTACTGACAGACCAAGAATGATAACTGCATTGTGACTCTACAGACAGTGTATCCTATCAACATCGTGTCAAAAAGGTAACTCACAAACATTGATGCCAGGCTCCCTGGGCCTTTGGCTCCCAACTTCAAATGCTCTACCATTGTGCTACCACCTGCACCCTCTAGATAGCTGAACACAGAGTACAGAGAAATGGTATCATAGTCTTCCCTGTATATGAAACAGGTCCCTGTAGATATGACAGTGGGTACCATGATGAGATTCAAACATGAACCTTTGGGTTTGTAGTCTGACATTCTATCAACTGTGCTACCCAATCTAATAAGTCTCTGTGTGTGTGTGTGTGTGTGTGTGTGTGTGTGTGTGTGTGTGTGTGTGTATGTCTGTATGTCTGAATGTGTGTATGCATGTGTGTTGTGTATTTGTGTACATACGTTTGTGTATATTTTTATAAAAAAAATATATATATGTGTGTGTTTGTAAATATTTATTTTAAACAAATATGCAATATTTTGATTTAGTAATGCCACAAACTCAACACAAGACATCTATGTCCTGTAAAATTTGGTTTGGTTGTATCAGTTTGCTAAATTACTAACAGCATGGTATTTGGATTGTCTCCAAAAATAAAATAGAAACATCGCAAAACAGCCTATTCATCAGCAACTGACTTTAAAACCATTCAGTTTAATGTCAGGTTCTAAAGCAAGGTGAAGTACTCAGCCATCAATTCAAAGGATTTGGTCCAAAGCATTGATCACATGTGTTTTAGTTACGTGAGTATGCAACTTGAAGAATGCTTCTGTGGACTTAGAAATTAAATTAATATTAGGTCATATAAACAATTACATAATTTACATCTTGTAGAAGAAGAATTTAAAAAAACCCCAGAAAAGAAACAAAAAATAGAGAGAAAAAAATGTTATGGTATTTGATAGTGAGTCATTATGGAGTATAACATTGTTGCAGTAATCTTCACCCATTTGTGATGAGCATTTGATAGTAATCAGACATGTAAATATGAACATTTTTACAACTTCCCAATAGATGTGAATACAGTTGTTAAATTGAACAGGGATACTAATATAATTACCCTTTCCTAGTGCGTTCTGGCTTGCTGCACCTATCTGCCCAGTGATGTATTTTTAAGTACCAGGGTGCTCCACCAATGTATGCAAACTAACGTATACCTTCATAGTAATAACAGGATTATCATTGCCAATCAAAAAAGGAGTCATATGGGTTTTCTTGATTATTAACATTTTAATTTTAGTGCTGTTTTTAATTAAATATGATAAAGTGAATAATGAAGTTATATTTCTTGACGATTAATATTTCAATTTTCACTGTGCTGAGATTTTTGTAAATTTTATGCCAATCCCAAAAATAAACTGAATGGAACAGGAAATACTTAACACATTACTGCTGGATGTAAGTCACCTGAGACTACCCAGCATAGAGATGGTTAATCCATTCAGCATTGCATAAAAATAATACTACATACTTATATATACATATATTTATCACATAACATAGGAGTTTGGGAGTGAAATAAACCCATGCTATAAATATAAATATTTCCACTAGTGCAATAATACAATAAATCTTTATAATTGTATTCATATGCGATATCAAAGTCTTTTTGGACCTCTTTTAGAGCTTCCTCTTGGGACCTAATTTGTGGAAAAGATTATTAAACTTGTTGGCAAAAATTATATTATGCTCGGCAGGGCCTTGCATAATATCAGTTTTGCAAACTCGTTTAATAATTTTAGTATTAGAAATGTATGTATGTATGTATGTATGTATGTATGTATGTATGTATGTATGTATGTATTTAATAATAATAATAATAATAATAATAATAATAATATACTTATAATATAAAAATTATATATAATGACACTGTTACATTATAGAATGTCACAAGAGTATGTACGGTATCGCTTAAATCCAGTTTAAAACTGCTAAAAGCATTTTTATAATAATATACACATTTGTAAACATGCCATCCACAGTTTTACAATGCTCTGTGTGTCATATTGTACAACCAAGTTAGTTTCATACACTGTACACAGAGAAGTATTCTCAAATTGGACATGCAATAAACAAGACCCAGTACTATGGTCTATAGACTCCACTTGGCAACATAATCAAGTAATGCCGCCCTTGAACTGATCAACTGTAATGTCATGGTGCTCCAGGCTGGTATCGATTCAGAATTACGTAAACATTTGTCTTTCTGGCCACTGAAGTATTCCGTTGTAATTGAAGCACTTCACGATTTTATTGAGCAATATTGGATCAAAGTTTTGCGTTTCATTACCACTGCTCAATAAACTTAATAGAAGGATACGATGACAATACAATTAGAACAATCCTAAATACAATTAAATTCTCTCTACCTTTGTACTCTACATATATTTTTTTCCCCTCTGAATTTTACACAAAATACTTTGTGATCTTGTTTTTGAAACATGAGACAGTTGAGAAATTACTGTTTTATGCAATATTCAGTGAGTGAATGAACTGTTGCTTAATGTAGCTGTGGGAATCTTTCATACAGCGACGACATTATTCAGTGATATTGCAGTGATCTGTTTAAGGTAGGAGAACATACAACAACTATGAGTGACAGTAATACTTGACAGCCAATGCCAATACAAATAAATCAAGGCAGGTAATTATACAACACACACACACACACACACACACACACACAAACACACACACACGAACACAAACACACACACACACAAACACACACAAACACAAACACAAAAACACAGACAGACAAACACACACACACAAAACCACACACACACACTACAACCACACACACACAAACACAAACACACACAAACACAAACACACACACTACACACAAACACACAAAAACAAACACACACACACACACACAAGCATAAACACAAATAGACACACACACACAAAAACACACACAAAAAAACCCACACACACACTACAACCACACACACACACACTACAACCACACACACACACTACACAAACACACACACTACAACCACACACACACACACACATACACACACACACATACATACACACACACACACACACACACACACACACACACACACACACACACACACACACACACACACAGAGAGACACATTTTCAATCCCTAATCATACAGGCTACGGTGCACTTAGAACAGTGCCACGCAACACTAGAAAAATGTAAATATTGTGGATGTGTAAATCAATGTTCATTGCATAGTTCATGACATCAGCAACACAGACTATCAAGAACGCTACGACGTACCTCATCAGAGAGAGAGAGAGAGAGATAGATAGAGAGATAGAGCGAGTGAGAGTGTGTATCTGTGTGTGTGTGTGTGTGTGTGTGTGTGTGTGCGTCCCATTGCTGGCTTACCATCCGGGTTCGGACCCAAACAGCATCAACATCCGCAGTGCCATTCGCTTATGGACATTCCAGCGCTCTACAGCAATGGCCATACATATCCCTCCCATGAAAACCATGATGGTGTCCTGTGGAAATCAAACACGTTGTTGCCATAGACCTTAGGCTATATAAATATACCGTAGTGTGTTCGTACGTACCTTGTACGTATTATCTAATATACAAATGTATATAGTCAATAATACTCAACATATATAATTCACTTTACTAGAGGAGTATGTTGGCAATAGTTTATGTAGAATATAGCATAACAGTTGGTTTGCGATAAGGTTCTATTATAGAATTTGGAACCACAGGAATGAATGTGCTTGGATTTTTAGGTCAAGTCAGATACTTTGTCAAGGGAAGAAAATATGATCATTGAGGCTGTGTTGTCCATTTCAGTACTGTTTATATAAATCTCCAAGGGAGATAACTCACATTGATGTACGCTTTGGCGACGACCTTGGCTGGAGAAATATTGAGAAGGGGAAATAGAACCATGGGTATTAGAGCAGTGACTGCGATAGGCAGGGATTCTGTCACCCAGTGCACAGCCATCAGCAGAACCACGTACGCACATGCTGCTTCCTGAAAAACAAACAATGTCCTAATAGCATTTACTCCCGAAGTAGGGTCTACTTATACAGGTTGCGGCAGTATCACGAAGGGCATATGTGTTTTTATGAGTCCTGTGTATAAATCTATTCCCCCGATCCGTAGGCGTCCATTCCCGGGACGCTTAAAAACACATATGCCCCGAGTGATACTGCTACAACGAATTTATCTTGTGGACATGTTTCCATGATATAATAAGATCGAAGACATTTATTGAAAATGCATACTACTTATTTATTCTAAACATGATCCGTATTAGGCCCCATAATTGAACAGGCAAAAATCACAGGAAGGAGTGATGCACTTACCGACTCCGAGAGAATATACAGTAGTAAAAATTTATATCTCCTAGGATATCAAATGTTTAGGATTTGTCAATTTGGTCATGTGACTTAAAAGGTCGACTGTTAACAAACCATTCTACCATTTTGATGTCATCACAATAATTGCAATGGTATGATGTCACAGTACCAATGGACATCACATTATTAATTGATTTCCCAGTAAATAATGTTCAAGTACTTTGCAGGTATTTGTTCTTGTTCGATGGTTTAACCCTCACCCCGCTACCTTATTGTACATACGAAGAGTGCTACCCTGGGCCTCCGAGACCCGGATGTAGTTCTGTTATTGTTCTTGCACGCATCTATTGTATATGATCAAGTAAAGTATAGAAACCACTTAAGTTATCCGTGTTAATGCAGTGAGTTAGTCTGTCACAAAAGGAGAATATGAGGGGCATTGTTGAAGCTAAAAAATAAATCGAATATATCTTTTAGTATAATATAGTGTATAATATTTATTATATATATTTGACCGGATGGCGCTGATAAGAAGGATATGTCTTGCTTTCTGGCACTGGTATGTCGTGATCATGGTCTTACTCTATAACCCGAACAGATAGTCGTACATGTACACGTCACGTTGATTGTTGGCAGTAACAGATTGTCGTACATGTACACGTCACGTTGATTGTTGGCAGTAAACTCGAGTTGAATAGCTCGTTCTCATATACAGTGCCGACTAATGTCAGATCATTGGATGTTAGCTCATGCATTATGCCGATGGCGTGATCGGTGAAAATCTTGTAATGTTTTTATTTGACCTATAATAGAACAGACGAATCCCTGTGGGTTCCTTCATTCTTTCCCAGTATAGTGAATCCAGTTACGAGGATTTCAACTTTTATGTGTGCTGGATAATTTCACAATGTACTATGGACGGCATCAAATGTTCGTCCATTATTAAGTTTCGCCTGGAACGTAATTGGGAAGTGCAGTGGTAAGCTCATCCACACAAACTGCCAATGACCGCCAACTTGTCTCCTGCACCAGGCGGTCTAGGAATCGTTGTTCAGACGATGGACATTGCAATAGTAAAGTGTTGTATACTGTAAATCATGAAATTAATGCGTCACTAATTTAATGCGACCTCAAGCTTTTAGACATAAATGCGACAATTAAA